>QFEW01008064.1:0-10439 GCA_003316525.1 Termitomyces eurrhizus | reverse complement strand
GATTATTTCTTGTATATTTACCATCACAAACATAGCCCGCTTTCACTAACTTCCAATATAAGTCAATTAGATTCTGGTTTTTAATCTTTTTTTTAAGAAGATTTGCTAGTATTTGATGGTCTATATTGTCGAGGTATCCACATTTTAGTAAATCCTTGTTCGGTTTCAGACCTGGACGATCCTTAGTGAACACCCTAAACAAAATCCATAAACGAGGTAGGCCTATGTCTTGGGCGATCAATGGAGATATTACCAAATGCTTTGATAGAATATCTCATGACAGGGAAGGCGGGGAAGGGGAGGTACTACTACTTCATAGAAGGAGGAGTGTATCTACACTACATAAAAACTTTACGGAGAAAATAAAGATGAAGAATATTATAGTTTTAACTAAGTTTAAGTTTAAAAAAGATACTTTTGATAAGGGTCCTATGGTTCTAGCTTCTATGGTCCTATGGAGAAAAAGCTACAGAATTAGCTGAGGTTTTAGTAAAAAATGTTGCTTCACAGATCTAGTTGGAATGTCATGATTGGGTAAACTGACTCAAAGCGTTTTTGGTAAAGAATGTGTTCTATGCGGTAGTTCTAACCAAATAGAAATGCTGGTCAAGTTAACTGTATTTCCGTTTCTGCTTTCCTTTTTTCCCTGCCTTTAAGCCAAGTTCCCCCTACCCAAACCTACAGAGGTTTGGAGGTAGGGGGGGTAGGCAAAGGTAAAAAGGAGGACTCCTTCTTTTTTTAATCCGAATGGCTCTTTTATTATTAAAATTGACCTCTTTTATTCTTTCCTTTGCCTAAATGCCTACCCCTTTCCCTGTCTATAAAGGCTTGTACCCAATAATCAGGTAATCTATAAGATACTTTGTTTTCCTTATTTAATCCTAAGGATGTCTTACAAAAGTCATATTTATTTTCAAAACTTCACCCCCATCCAGCACGTTCCTGGGACACACCAGGCCAAGACCAACTAAATCTGATGCCACCTGACTAAGGCTAGCCCAGCACGCCCGATGCCTAGTCAATGCGCCACATGCCCCAGACGCCATCCCAAACCTTGATCGATCAAGCCTAGGGGCTGCCCCCACTCAACACTGCATTCTTGGTGCCACTCCTGAGTCTGGGCAATATACTGCAACCCATTTACACTCCCAGAGCTACACAGCTGCAGAGGACTGACACCCAAACAATACATTGCACAGAATGCACCATATGGAGGGGGGCACAGACCTTGCCCAGGAGGCCCAGAGCTCATTCGGCACCTGGTATTTAACCTGCAGTTTGTAATACATTATGGTAGTCTTGATATTGCTATAACTCTTGTCTCTACGCTTGTTTATCTACCTACTTGCTAAATCTACTTGTTTTCCTTCAACTCAGTCTTCCAGTCTTAAATCTCACTTTCCCTTCTCTTTCATCTCTCGGCCTTAGTCTTAGTTTCCTGGTCTTGGATTGTCATTGATCCCTTTCCTCAGTGTCTCTCCGCCTTCCAGCTCTGCCTCCACCTTGTCGTGTCTTGGACTCAGCCCAGGACTCCACCTCTACTAGCCCTACCTCCAGCTCTCTCTGGAGCACCACCGGAGCCCTGCCAGCTACCCCTGGAGCACACCCTTAGCTCTCTGGAGTCATTTGTAGACGTCGAGTCTGCCTAGTAAGGACCTGCTCACAGTTGGAAGCTCCCATCATCAGCAGAACCTGACATAATATCAAGACTTCCCCTTACCCCGTTCTTGATGTCTATATATATATACACTCCTATCTACTATCCCATGGGCTATCAAACCAATTCCTACGGTTGCCCACTACCCAAACAATACAATCACAGCACCTCTCAACCCGTATACCCACCTCTGATCTCTGAAATCTATCCAGCATCCTGATTCTGGGCCTCCGACCCAAATGGAGCCTACGGCCCCTCTGCCAGCCAGCTCCTACACCTCCCGGACTAGCAGATATATGCCAATCCCCCCGTCAACTCTGGCTCCTATGGGATGATACTCGGAGGACTCCTTAAAACTCTGTGGGGAGCCACCCTGCCTCCAGCCAGCAGAGGACCATTTGTACTCTGGCTGCAGCCCGCCCAACCCCAACTACCCTCCTCAAACACTGAAACACCGGAACCCCCTCAGAATCAACCACACCTCATGGTGGCCCCACCGGCCCACTTTCTGACCTCCTCTCTGAAATGATGAATAGAGGACTATCTCCGGCAGCAAGATAAGGTGCTGCATGCACTCCGCACCTCCCTGGAGGAATTTGCCTGACGCATACATGCCCTCTTGGTTACCCTTGGTAACCATGACCTCCGGGGCACACCGGAGGAGTGAGCCAATTGCCTCCTCCGCTTCCACAACCAATTCTAAAAGGGGACCCTCCTCGACAACACCAAAAAAACCTTGCAAATGGACTCAACACTCCAGGACGAACTCCAAAACCTGATAGACAAGATCCACACCAGCCCCAACCTCTGCTGCTTTGAGGACCTCTTGAACCTGGCCTGCTCCTTCCACGTACAAAGAGACGAGCCCTGCTCAGGTGCCTGGGGAAATCCTCCACACTGAGACCAACAACAGCAAGAGGAACTCAATGCCGCCTCCACTATTTTATGATCTCTAAATCCAACGGGGGGCCTCTTTGACTAACCCACCGCCCACACCGTCGGACTCTCTGCCCATCTCCAAGCCTACTTGGTGCCCAGCACCTTCAACACGTGTGTTAGGGGACTCCTCATTTCTTCCTTTTCTTACTCCTTATCTCTTCACTCTCCTTCTATTCATTCTCTTATTTCTCCTGACATTATTTTATTTTACTGTTTCTATTCTTTCAACACTATCTGTTAGTACTACTCTCAGTTCTTGAGATGCTCTGGTTCTTTAGCCACCATTCAGACAAGTGTAGGCCCACTCAGCACTGCTTCTAGACCACTTATATAAGCCAGAGTTTGCCAGAGTTTGCCCCTTATTTGTACAAGTGTTTGTATAGGCAATTTTTGAGTTTTTAAGGTTTTGTTGTACTGTACAGTTGTTTCCCATGCTTCAGAGGCCCCAGAAGCGTCCAACCTGGCATAGAAAATCCCTAGACTTGTTCTCTTTGAATCTCCCTCTGCCAGGTGAGTAGCTACCTTGATATTGTCAGTATATATTCTAATATACTTTGGATCTCCCTCTGCCAGCTATGTGACTGAGCCACAGCCTCTAGAGGTTGCCCTTACAACGTGGGTGCAAGTGGCCAAAGGTGACCCTCTGCCCCCAGAAGATAACCCCTGCCCTGAGGGTGACAACTCTTTGGAAGATATCCTCTTGTACATCGATGAATCCCAAAACCCAGGACTTTCCTCTGACCACTCTGAGAACCCCCCTCCCACTTCCGCTCCCAAATTTTCTTGCAAACATCCCCCCCACCTGGACCCGTGTCCTCTCTGTGCCCGTGAGGGACCCCTGGGACTGCAGGATACCACCTGACCACAGCCCAGGCAAATCTCGCACCAACACCTCCAGCTCCTATGTGGCCCTGACCTGGGGCCACCTCAACCTCCCTATGGTCAACCACCCCAACGCCCCCCTGGATAAGAGCCTCCTCACCTCTACCCACCACCTCCTCCCCCTGGACGACCCCCTTCCGCTGCCTAACCTCTCGGACCCGGCGGCCCTCTGCCATCCCCATGGGAACCCCCCAACCCTCAGTGGGCTCCTGGACCCCTACCAGGAGGTTATGGACAGCCCCTCGGGAGAGGCCTGCCTGACGGAGGACCCCCTGGAAGATGGGGCGCCACCACAGGCACCTTTCCACCCCAGCATGGAGAGGGAAACCATTATTACTACTATTACAACGCTGCTTCGCCCCACTGAAACCTGATCCCTCAGGACAACATCTGGAATGCTCTCGTCAGAGAAGATAAGTTAGACATCTAGAAGCCCAAGCCTTTCCACAGATGCTGATAATGCCCAAAGTTTGGTCAGTAACAAATGTAGAAACAGTGTTACCATGCCAAAAACTTGCATTGGGCATGCTAATAGTGATGAGAGGAGTTCTGGGCAGGTCTCAGAGAATGCACCTATTAGAATAAGGTAAAGTCGGAAAGGGGTCGGCAAGTGTTAAGCGCTAAGGTAAAAGTGCCTATGAAAGAAGCGGTAAGTGAACACGGCAAGGTAAGTAGCAAGAATACCGTAAGCTTAGCAAAGTCTAAGCGACGTTAATGTCTGCCATAGCTGCAAGGCACGAGTATGACGTTGGCTAGCAATAGTTTGCAATGGCTGATGACTTCAACGTTGCCGACCGTAAATAGGATTTGAGTTGTAAGGGAGACTGGAGAAAGGTGGAACAGGAAACTCTGTTCTGGTTTCCTATGTACAAGTCGGTAAGCACTTTTATACTACAACAAGGTCACCGTCATCAAGTAACTAATAATGCCAAAGTGCGGTGAACTTGGAAAATTTTATGGGGTGGCTTCAACGGTTTCAGATCCCTACCGTCTATTCAAGATGCTTAGCGATGCCAGGCAGCAGATCACGATGCTAAACCATCAATCCATCAACCTTCTGTTTGTCCAAAATGCTAAGCAATGTCAGGCGCCAAGTCAAGGCATTAAGCAATGTCAGACACCAAGGTCAAATGCCAAGCTGTCTGCCAGTTTTTAATAGATTATCAGTCTTCTCGCTAAGCGCTGTCGTCAGTGACTGATGCCATCTGTCAGTTGTCATTCTATTTGCCATTGGCACTATCATTGATTGGATCTGCTTCTTGCCATGCACAGCCATCAAATATCACCAAAATGGGTTAATTAGCATGTGCTAAGATATCCTGAGCCAGTGCCATGTTGCCGTAGCTTGCCATTGATGCGCTGATCCTATATGGGGTCCTATCATCTCCTCCCAACTGAAAAATTGACTGTCCTCAGTCACCAAATATAGTTACCATTACCGCTTTTGTGACAAGTGGTCCGTGCGTTCTTGAGATTTTGTTTATAGTCCTGGCACATGAGTTTGGACTTCATTTCTTCTCTCCATTTTTACCTGGCACTCTATTAAAATAATATGTCTTTCCATATTCCAACTCTGCCCCCAGTGCCATCTCATGAGGCTCAAGATGCAGCCCACGCTTATATCAAAAAGGCCAATAAGTTTATTAGGTGCATTGAGGATGTGGGTGCGGAGGCGCCTCCAAACTTGATTGTTGCCGTGATGAAATTGCTGGAGCGTTGGTATGAAGTCTGTGTTCTTGGCGTAGGCTGGGACAGGGAAATCAACGTGTGGGAGTGGTGCTGAGCTCATTATGTGGATAACTGTGGTGCTGAGTGGTTGGCACCTTTTTCTCGTTTTGTAAGTGCCTTAAGCTCTTGCTGCATTGCTAGCTGATCAGGTTGCCAGGCACCTCCGCCTGTCCCAACCATTGAGGACGAGTTGGAGGACATTCTGTCCAGTGCCTTGCCGATGACGGTAAGCGCACCTGCAGCAGAGTGAGTATTCCTAACCCATTCTTTTGACCTAGCTTTGGTTTGATTTGTCTTCCCACAGCAAACAGGAGATATTGGCATCTTTGGCGCATATGCAGGTGGAGGAGGAGCTGGCGGCAAGGCAAGAGGAGGTCTCTTATGATACCTGGGAGATTACCAGGGCTATGGAGGAGCAGGAGAGGGTCAGGGAGTTGGCAGAGGAGATGGAGGAAGTAGCAGCGGGAAAAGTGCCTGCTGCTAAGAGGCAGAGAAATGAGGAATCCAGCAAGGTAGGTCGCGCTGGCAGCCAAGCCCAGTATTGCTGGCTAGCAAGTCAGGCTCGCCGAGGAAGCCAGCAGGTGCTTTCAAATGCAAGGTATGTGCTAATTTTGCTTGCCATTGCCGATGGTCACTAACAACATTTGCAGAGTCACAAGGCAGCTCCTCAATATGCAGTAAGCCTTTCTCTTGTGCTAATCCCTTAATTTACCGTGATTTGTTTAGGCATCTACACAGAGTTCCTTTGATGACAAGGAGCTGAAAAATTTGCTTTTGCCACGTTGGGAGGAGGCCGTTCTTGACGAGAGGCAAGAGGCCAGTGTCGTGATGGAGGAGATGAAGGGGAAGAAAACTGTCTTCTTGGCAACCCAGCAGGCATTTAAGGAGGTGCAGGGAGCGGTAAGTAACTTTTCTGTCTTTTTGAGTCTCTTGCTAACTCTTAGCGCTAGTATGACAAGTGCTGGGCAGACAATGACCCAGAAGGCTGTTGGTTCCTGACTGGAGCTCAGCTGTGTTATCATTGTGGTGCCCTCAAGCATGCTTGTACTATTGACAGGGCTAAAAGTTGCAAGCGTGGCAGTGCGCCAAACGCTTTGGTCAAGAAGACCTTTACCTGTGCTGTCTTGGTAAGGAGGGCTAGGGAGTTTGTGGAGGGGCAGAAGAAGAAAGTCGCTGCTGGTGGTATGACAGTTATTGGACATGCCTCCTTGGCATTGCCGACACGCCAAGGAGATGGATTGGAAACTGTTGACAATCAGGGTGCTGGAGAGCGCCAAGAGACTTCAGTTCCAGAAAAACGACAAGCCCCTTTGCCAAGCAAAGGGAAGAGCAAGGCCAAGCAACCTTGCGTGGTATTGTCGCCCTCCTCTTCACCAGTCCCCAAGGACACCAAGATAACAGATCTGAAGAAGGCCTTAGCGGCAAGTTGCCTGCCTCCTCAAGCCTGAGGCAGGTCCAAGTGGCCTTTTATTGCCCATCCACTTGGTGGCAAGATCCTTTAGTGAGGAACAGGAGTTGGGAGAGCAGGAAGCAGTTGGTGACTCAGCGCCTCAGAAGGAGCAGGAAGAAGCCCCTGCAGATGTTGAGATGGAGGATGAGTCTAGGAAGAAGGCAGAGGTGGCAGCAACAGGAGGGGATGAAGACGCCGAGGGTGAAGAAGAAGAAACCTTGGCGACGCAGTGCAAAGGTGACGAGGAGGAGGCACCAGCAAAGGAGGCGGTAGCAGGAGAAGGGGAGGGAGTGACAGGAGTTGCCAGGGAGGAGCCTGAGTGGCGATGGCTCTCTCCCTATAGTAACTTTGCTCCCTGGGAGGTGTCAGACCCTGAGAATGTTGCCGGGCTAGAACCAAGATGCCCCGCAATTGCCAGGATCAATCCTGCTTGGACCCTCCAGCTGCAACCAATAATTACTGGCAATGCCTTTCAGTGGCTGGGACAAGACCTTGTTTACCTGGTCATAGCGCTCAACCCTCATGACATGCTGGAGAAGTACTTGAGAAGGGCAGCAACAATGGAGGAGATAATGGGATAGGAGCGGGAACATATCTGGAGTCAGCTGATAGCACTTAGGTTGCACTATTCCAATTTGGGCTGCAGCCTTTGCGTTCTTTGCAACTACTAGGACGATTGCCAAGCCGCCATGGATTGGCAAACCGCTAACCACATCTTGCTGGGCAACCTCCTTCCCCTTCGTGAGTCTTCTTTGCCAGTGTCTGATGACTTCCTGCTCATGGACGACGATAGCGAGTAAATGGACCTTAGCATAGATAGGCCATTTATATATATTGTTTTGTTGGTGCCTTGTTATATATTCATTTCTGAGTCAGTGAGAGTAAGTCTTCTAAGTAAACTGATAGGTAAACACAGCTGGATGGGGAATCTTAGCAAAATTTTGCAAAGGAAAACACTCAGTAAGTCATCATAGCGAAAAACCCTTGGCAAGAGTTGCGCAGTGCACTAAGCATTGGCGACATGCTAGCGCTGTGGCTTGACTATATAAGGAAATGTCTGTTGGATATAGTACAGTAAGTATCAGCAAGAAAGATAAGTAAAGTAAGTAGTAGGAAAAGAGAGCTTATCAATATACAGTCCTTTCTAATCATTTTCCTCTTCTTCAACCAAAGTTGGCAAATCATCATCGTCCAGTAAGTCAGTTTCTTCCAGTTCTCTAAGTTTGGCAGTGTCAATATCTAGTGCTTCAAGTAGCAAGTCAACTTGTTCTCTGGTGAAATACAGCAATAGGCGAAAGGCAGCAACGGGTCAATATAGTACTGAACCATCTAATTCACAGAGCACATAAGTGCCTCCACAGTTACAAGAGATAACTACCAAAGGTCCCAAATAGTGCAGGTGCATTTTCTTGTTGTAGGAAGTCTCAATTTTGGAGTTGTGCATAAGCACTAGCACTTCCCTCAGGAAGTTGTAATCCTTGATAGTAGTGCTATGCTTGGTCTCAAATCGCAGGGCTGCTTGGCAATGGGCGCTAAAGACTACCTCATGGAGTCGCTCTAAATCTTTTTTCCTTCATTGGAGATCAATAGCTTGCCTGGCGATCAGATCAGTAGTCGCTAAGATACTGTTGGGTGCTGGCTGAAGGTAGGTTGCTTCTATAATGTCGGCAGGAAGTAAAAGATAGGTGCCAGTAGCTGTGTAATAGGGAGAACAACCCATGCACTTACAAATAGTAACTCTTTCTGACCAAAATATTGAGTATGTCGCTTCACTCCAACAAGATTCATTGCCATCGACTGCCTTGAAGAGCGCTTGCCGAACGTCAAAGTGTGGTCTCTCTACCAGGCCATTGGTGTGCTTGTTGTAGCCAGATACTCAAATGTGATGGATGTTGTATTTCTTGGTGGGATATATTAGTGCTTTGATAATTGGTGCACCATTATCCGTAACAATTTCTCTTAGCGCTCCCCAACAGCAAATGATGTCCTCAAACAGCCACTTAGCGACCACCTCCATGTTTTCTCTTTGAAGCATTTGAAATTCAGGCCAGTGGATTAGTGAGCAATGACCTTGAATAATGTACTTGTAGCAACCGGATTTGGGCATATGCATGGTATCAACGTAGATTTTGCTGAAGAGAGGAGCTGGCATTGCAACGGTTGGCAGGATAAGCACTTGGTATGTTTGTTAAATTTGGCAGAGGTGGCAAGTCCTAATGTACCAGGCGATGTCGGCACTAGCATGTGGCCATCAGAATCATTCTAAAAGAGAGGCTCAGGTAGCATACAGACCTCTATGTCCTAGCTCATTATGCATGGTGCGCAGGACATGTAAACAACTTTCTGGCTTGATGATCAGTTTGTGAGCGCCATCTCAATTTTGTTGCTAAAGGCGGTTGTTGGTAAAGAAGAAATGGGTAGCGTATCAGATAAAGGTCACGTATTGTTCATTGGTAAGGCCTGTCAGTTGCTTGAGGTCTTGCAGCCATTGCTCCACTGTTAACAGGCGGCTGTCTTCCACCTTTGCCTTAGCAGATTGAGGGATGGCATTGTATGTCAAGTTTCTGCTGTCTTCTTTTAGCAGGTGAGGTTCTTGTACAACTTTTACTGGAGGCAAGTCTTGGCCAAAGATGCTTGCTGTGTAGAATGTGAGAGGTGTGCTAAAGATCTCGGGTCAGTAAGAGACAAGGGAATGTAAAAGGATGCTGGTAGGTTGTTGCTGATGTAGCAAGGGAATTGATTGTTGTATAAGGTGCACAAAACCATGTAATCGGTCGATCCAGTCCTCAAAATTGCTATCCACCTGTGGATCTACTACCGGGTCACCAGGTTGCCGTGGTCGCCTAGAGAGTCCACCTGGTCTGTGGAAAGAGCTGTTGACATGTACTAACTCAAAGTGAAACATGAAAATAGCAACTACCCAATGGTTCATACTAGCAGATGGCTAGATATTGGAATTCTGCAGCATGCCTTTGATGTACCTAGTGTCGACTTCTACAATAAGGTTCCACACGCTAATCAAATACATCTTTAGTGACTAGAAGGCCTTGAAGAGTCCATACAACTCCAGTTTAGGCTGACTGTAGCGAGATTCCCAGTTGTTTAGCATAATAGACCCAAAGTGGTTGTAGCATTGCTGTTTCTGATTATCGCCACTGGCACAGAAAGTAGCCAACAGCAATGTACGAAGTGTCCACTGCCAAGATAATGGGGTCAGCAGAAGCATAGTCAATGAGAACTAGGGGCTTGGCATCTTTTAGGGCTTTTACTAAGTCTCGTTGTGCAGTGACCTGTTCTG
Source organism: Termitomyces eurrhizus (assembly GCA_003316525.1). Classification (NCBI taxonomy): domain Eukaryota; kingdom Fungi; phylum Basidiomycota; class Agaricomycetes; order Agaricales; family Lyophyllaceae; genus Termitomyces; species Termitomyces eurrhizus. The sequence goes on along the minus strand of QFEW01008064.1, from coordinate 485 downwards.
GTCTAAATTCAAAGGGCTTGTTGGTGCGGGTGAGTCAGTTGAGGGCATGTGTGCAATGGGCAAAATTCTTGACGAATATCCTGAGAACACCAATAGTACCAAGAAAGGCACGAACTTCAGATAAGTCGTGGCAAGGATCCTATCACTCCAGAAGTGCTAGGCAAGATTTGTCGGGAACATGTCTGTTGGGAGTGCAGATGTGACCAAGTATTTTGAACCTTGGCATGCATAGAAGAAGCTTATGGCCGCTAAAGGTTCCACTGCTATACTTCATACGTTGGAGAACTCAGTTTAGCAGCTGGAAAAACTCCCATAGCGCTAAGCGAATGTTGGAGTTGTCAGGATGGGTTGCTGGTAAGCCATTTATGAGTCACCAGTCTTTGAGGCCTTTGATGCCAACGTCATCAATGAAGCTAAGGACATTGTGTGGTATCTCAGGTTGGAGGATGAAAGTGATGTCATCATGGAATATAGGGACTGAGTTT
>QFEW01008055.1:0-10163 GCA_003316525.1 Termitomyces eurrhizus | reverse complement strand
GGAATCGGGTGCCTGTAAGGGTCGGTCTGGTAGCCCGTGAGGTAATAGGTGTGAGTATATGTAGCCATCAAGAATGGTGTAAGGAGAGAGTCTTGATATTATATCAGGTTCTGCTGAATTGGAGGCTTTCCAGGAAAGCAATGCCCTTACAAGGCGGACTTGATCTATGGATGCTCAGGTGTCTGGAACTCCAGACTGAGCTCCAGGGTTCAAGACGTGAACAGAGTGATTCCTGGAGTAAGGAACTTAGTCTGGGGATCAGATGAAGTCAAGCTAAGAGCTGGGGTTTTTAGGGCAAGACCTGGTTAGTGAAGCTTAAGTCACAAAGTGCGTACCAGTCTTAAGAGCATGTGAACAAGTTGAGTGTGCCAGTCAAAGTGTGCCAGTCAAGCATGCCAGTCAGTGCATACCAGTCAATTAAAAGGGCACGCAAGCAATCAAATGTAATATCAAGACTAGCGATTACAACAGAGAACTACGCTATAAGTACTATGGGGCCAGGTCCGGGTCTCAGGGTTCCAGGGTGTCTGGGATAAGTTCTGGGAGACATTGAGTAGCAGGAAGGGGACTGTATACCAGGATCGCATGTGCGGAATATGCGATCAATTGGCATGAAGAGAGTTGTGATGCGTGATGCGTGATGGCTGGAAGCAAGTAGCATGATCTGATCGTTGATCACAGTTTGATGGTGGTTGATCCCGGGGTCCGTGATGTGGGGTTGCTGGGGGTGCTGGGTGATGGCGGCCTTTGATGTGTGTGATGGCTGTGTCAGTAGTCATGATGGCGCTGTGATGGCAGAGTTGTGTCATGGGGTCGGAGGGGGGGTCCTGGATAGAGTTCCAGTGGTGTCCCGGTGGTTCTGGGTGGGAGGGATCGTGACAGTATCATGTTTGTATGTAATGTAGTGAATGAACATACCCTCAGAGCATGTCAACGAACTGAGGGTACTGCAAGTGTCCATGGGTGTTATATACTGGGTAAGTGGAACAAAGCAGTAGTGAGACAAAGCAGCCCTTTGTGCATTGATCGTGTCGTGATACCTTTTATCTCGTTACACTATCACATCAGCTCACGACACTCCAACACTGATTGCTTCTTTGAAGACCACAAAACCATGCTTCCATTTATGTCAAAGCACCAACTGCTAACTGAGCAACAATCATGGTTGTCTTGAGCCCAGTTCACATCACTCCATCCCACCAGGCATATTTCATCATTCAGTAAGCCTCCAAGTTTCAAACCGTATGATTTTGTGCCCTTTAGATATCGCAGAACTCATTTGCAAGCAGCGAAATGATAAACACCCAGATGATTCATAAAACAAGTAAGTGGACTGCGAATTGTATGTCAGGACGCGTTCTGTGTGGCGTAGAGTAACGAGCCAATGAGTGATATGTAATTAACACCATTGGAGTGCAGTTTGTACAAATCTCGTTCTTCCTTGGTTTTTGGACATTGTAATAACGATAGGTTATGATCAGTGACGAGGGGAGTGGATACAGGGTGGCATGATGTCATTCCGAATCGCTCGAGAATCTAATCGACATAAAGGGACTGATTTAGGTAAATGATATGGTTAATGTGATCTCGTTTGATTTGGAGGCCCAGGACATAATGAATTTCCCCTAAGTCTGTGATTTCAAAATGTCTATCGATATCCCGTTTGAAAGAGACGATTCAGGTAGTATTAGCACCAGCTATGAGCAGACAACAATTGAAACCATCCTCAGGCCTCATATGTAGTAAATGTTCCTTGGCATACTGTCATCAAATCTATGTGTAACCAGGGATCTGCTTTGAATTGGTTAAACCCTTACAAAAGAAAAGTTATGTCAGACATGATCTAACGAGATTTTAATCACCTCTACAAGGCTTGATGTGGAAGAGAACTCCAGGGAGGACATCGCTCATGTGTTCGATGCAACCCACTTATTCCAGAAGCTGAGTGTTGACCTCTACTCCATTGCACACGCTAAAGCTTCGTGTTCTGGATGACGAAATTGTCGTGTTTCTCGACCTGTGAGTTGACCTTGGATGAGTAAAATTGTGGGTTCTCGTACCATTGATGCTCATCCAAGCATCATTACACTTTTCTCGTCTCAGCTACGAATGATTTACTGCAAGTTATCTCCCTCTTTACACTAAGCGCTCGATTGAAAAGTGAATGTACAGCTGACTAAAGTAGACTGTTGAGTTCAACTTCCAGTTCTTCTCATGAGAGACAGAAGGCAAAGTGTATCCAAGCTTGAACCGGCAATCTTCAGTCATATCAGATCCTTCAACAGATTTTTGGGTTAGAAGCACTGTATCCGGTATTCATACCAAAAGGAAGGCGAGACAGGTGATGTAGTGTTATTGGCGTATCGTGCGAGCAACATGAAAGTAGTCGCTCAGGGGCGAGAACTCGGGAAATCCATTATCTCAAGGTAGCAAGGCAGAGAAATGGAGTGACATCAGTAAATGGAGACCTTCGGCGACCCGCACCGGATCTTCCTCTCAGTCAATTCTCGACTGGCTATCAAGCAATAAAAAGGGGTAAATCACAGTATACAAGGAGAAAACTCAAATTCACCTGGATCGAATTTATACAGTTGTATTGTTCCCGACCAATTCCAACTCGGATTGAAGGATTGAATTCAACGACGTCCTTTCACGTCAAGCTGCCGTCATTAATTCAGATAGGTACCACGAGATCCCGTGCTTCATATACCTTCCAACAGTGGATCTTGACCGGGAAAAACCTGTCCATTAGAAGCTACCTTGTAAAGGAAAGCTGACTTGGATAAATGATCAGACCGTAATATGGGAGTATGTACATACATAAAAACTTAGGATCGGAACGCAGATGTATGCGTGTGAATCTTCAGGCACGAGGAACGATAAAAACCGACTTTAAAGGCCAGCGACCTGTCGAAGGGCTTCAGGCACTGACTCAATGACTCAGTGTACTCAATGTACAACTCCGACTAGAAACAGAGACAATTTATGTTTCGCAGTCAGCACCTTCACGAATATTCCGTTTCGGATATTGATTGACCTTAGGCGAGTGACAGTCGATTTTTACTTGGCTATTTTGATCCACGATACTGGTGCTGTCCAGCAAGAAGAGTGCCAAACAAACTCGTAATGAAAACTGTAAAAACTGGTCATGCGCGCGTGACTTGGACTTGGGACTCTTAGTTAGTCAAAAAGAATACAGGGATTTGGATGCTCTAAATCAATTGCACCTGTCCGCGGTACTTCCTCACACGAAGTTCGGTACCTAAGTATAGAAAATATGACAGTTTGTTTTCTTATTCGGGAAAGCTGACACGCACCTTCGCGCCGCCGAGTCTATCCACTATGTCCTCAAGCAGGTTGGCGCGGGACCATTTGCACTATGAAGCCGACCGCGGGTTTGAAAGAACAGACTGTGTCAACACTGGACCCCTGATCTCAAGAGTCGGACCCGAGTTACCATTGAATTGTTCTCCACCACAACGGTTTGGTGGATAGTATCGTGAATAACTAAAAAGCGAATGAAGCACCGATATACAGCTCAAGATAGACAATTTGACTTTCTCACATAGCATCATTCTGTCCACCTCGTTTTGTCCTGCTGGTCGGTGATTACCTGAAATGTCCGGCTTATTATATCACGACCTACAGTTGTGGAGCTCGTATTACTTACTTACCTGAAACATCTTCTGGAAGCTTCATCTCCTATGATTTCGGCGTGGTTGTCAGCTGCAACATTCAAAGAAGCTGAAAACAGGTGCACAGATAGGTAACCGCGTTGGATCTGATCAATTGATCATGATAATCATATTAAAATTTGGATTCTAAACGGTGAAGACTCAGATAAGTACAAGACCGAGGTGTGAGCTAAAGGTTGTGCCGCCCAATTCTGCGCAAGCGAGAAACCGTTTTCCACCCAGCAGTTGTGATCATATTGACCGTCATCCTGTCTGTCAAAGAACAGTATCAAGTTCACGTCAAGTCGAAATAGGATATCATAACTTTGAACTTTTATCAAGAAGCTGGAGCGAGATGCATACGAAGTCATCGTTGGAATATGTAACTGGGTCAGAACAAAGTGTTCTATTCCAAGTTTGGTGACTGTGACATATGTTGGGTTTGAATTGCCTTACTGAATTCGAAGAGACCACGAGGCACGGACCACTGGCCCTGATATGCTTCTGATTCCTTTGGAAGAGTTCTCAGCTGCTCGCGTGGCTCTTGCCCTGGCGCCTGCCAAAAATTCTTTAAATATAGTATGACCATCTTCCTTTATTTCATTATCTGCCGTCCGTCCTCATCGCTCCGGTGTCCTGCTCCAGGACCACCCTCCCAAATCCTTTTGAACTCGATTTTAGCGCTTTTCCCAGCATCCCTGGAACAAGTTACAAGCCGCTTTTGATCACGCTGCCGCTCATGCCACCCTCGATAACTCTCACTGTTGGCCTTGCCAGTCTTATTGTCACTCTTTGTATTTGGTTCCGGAAGCATAAAGCTTCCACGGCATCTTTGCCACCTGGCCCGAGGCCGTTGCCGTTGTTGGGTAATGTAAGAGACCTCACGACCAAAGAATTGTGGTTGCCTGCGGCAAAGTGGGCAAAACGGTATGGTGAGCATGTGAGTTCTGTCTGGGCTTACGAGCATTGCTAAACAGTCCTTCGGCTAACAGGCGACGTTGTGTATCTCCACGTGTTGGGCCAGGGACTTGTGTTTTTGAACAGCCCTGAGGCAACTTCCGAATTGTTGGATAACCGGGGAATGATATACTCCGACAAGCCATCTCTGGTGATGACGGGAGATTTGTAGGTCCAAGCGAGACATCTTGAAGCAGCTGAAATAGACTAACACAGCGATAACATAGATGTGGCTGCAAGAACATGGTACGACTGTCGTGTCAATCGTAGTCACTAGTCACGTTTAATCCTCGCCTGCTGCAGGTCGCGTTCACGGGATATGGCGAGCAATCGAAGCGCCAACGAAAACTTATGCATAAAGCTTTTGGCCTGCCGATTATCCCATCATATTACCCGCTCCTTCAAAGTGAGACACACGGCTTTCTTCGGCGGATTGTTGCATCCCCTCTAAATTATGTGACTCATACACGTCGATATGCTGGCGCTCTTACGTTGAAGGTGGTCTACGGCTATGAGCCGCTTGAATTTAAGGACAAGTTTCTCTTGATGGCTGAGGAGTGTGTTGACCTCCTTGCAAATAAAATTGCATCAGGCGGTGGGATTTGGCCTGTCGATGTTTTCCCGGCACTCCAATACCTACCTACATGGGTTCCTGGTGCTGGATTCAAGATCAAGGCGGCCAAATGGAAAGTAAAGATAGAGGAGTTTGTTGATCAACCATTCGAGTTTGTCAAAGACAGTATCGTAAGTTAACATGACTACTTTTGATAACTAAAACTTCATTTAGTCATCAGAAATCAGGCAGTTTTAAGCCATCTTTCTGTTCCACCTTACTCGAAGACAGGGCGATGAAGCTATCAGAATTCGACCTCAAATGGACCGCAAACTCCATGTATTCAGCCAGCATGGATACAGTGAGCTAAATGTTATTTACGTCAATATTACGACGCTCATTTATGTCGCCAAATTCAGACAATAACAACCATATCTCATTTCCTGCTCGCGATGATGGCTCATCCAAGAGTCCTCGCCAAGGCACAGAAAGAGATTGACTTGGTAGTTGGCTCAGAAAGGCTGCCAGATTTCAGCGATCGGCCAAATTTACCTTACAGTTCGTTTTTTCCCCCTCTATATGACGCGTGCCTCAGTTTGACACATCAATCAGTTGAAGCTATTTTGGACGAGACTTGGCGCTGGGGAGTCCCTGTACCACTGAGTAGGGCCTTTAAATTCGACATGACTAATGCGATGTTGACGCTGGTTTGTCAGATCTACCCCATCGCTTGATGGAAGACGACATCTATAATGGCATGTTCATTCCCAAAGGCTCCTTGGTCAGTGAGAGATGCACGTATTGGTGAGGCATACTCACACAGTTTTTTTTTTTAGATCTTCGGTAACATTTGGTAAACCAGGCTTTGTTTCATCCGTCAGATTGCGTACTCAATCTAAACCTAGGGCAATACTGCGGGACGAGCAGATTTATGCTAATCCCTCTGAGTTTATTCCTGAACGCTTCCTGGAGAAGGTGGACCCCGTAATCCAACGTCTAAGAGATCCTCGCAGATATGTCTTTGGCTTTGGCCGGAGGTGAGTAGAAGTGTAATTGGTTAGAGTTGATTTCTCAGGGTTTACGCGACCTTTGTCTTGGCAGACAATGCCCGGGCCAGAACCTCGTTGAGTCCTCTCTGTGGCTGCTCATAGCCTCTATGATCGCTACCCTAGACATAACCAAGGCTGTTGACGCGTCGGGTAATCCAGTGGAGCCGAAAGTCGAATTCAACAATCCCATCTTCAGGTTTGCGGACATCCTCTTCTTCAAATATTTTTGGCAAGGTTCAGCTGATTCTACTCCAGAATACCGAATCCATTCGAATGTGCAATTCGACCACGCTCTGAACAGGCTTTGAGGCTCATACAACAGTCAGAAACAACGCTTTAAACTATCGTTATTGCACCTTTCCTTGGTTATTTTTTCTACCTTTTATCTGCAGATCACTTGTTTGTCCGAATAATTCGTGCACTCGTGACATCAGCCTTTTGTCTACATGTCGAGAAACAGCACATCTCACGTGTATCATACGTAGTGATTCTAGGCGGATTCTTGTAAACGTGTCACGATTTTCTCCTGTCATCTTCTAGCGCTTCTCTGCTTTCTGCGTACTCAATGCGGAAAATGGCGTGTGATTGGTAGGGCGCATGATTTGATTTCATTCAATTGCATCTGTTCCGAATTCCGGCACGCATTGGAATCTATCGTCCTTGACGTTAACGTTCTATTTCGTCATCAGCCCAGGGTAACCTTTTTGTTCTCGTCATTCCATAGAGTTATTCTCAGGTTAGTATAACCAAAGAAGGAATGTATAGTCTAGCCGATGTCGTGTGCCCCCATCTGTCGATATTTTTCCATAGACTCAGCGAGAGCACGAGGTCCACTACACCAGAAGCCAGCCCATCATTGCATTCTAGTACTTATGCCGAAGAATGGCGTTGATTGACGTGGACCTTTCATCCTGCCTCTTCAGATACCTGTTCTCTGAACGAAATGTCGGCATCTGCAGGAATGGCTATGCCCGCGTTCAACAATACACTGGGGGCTCTGCTTATAGGGGCCATGCTGTCGATGGCGTAAGACGTTTCTTTCCCTCGACGTCCGTCGGCAAGGACTTACCTCACACATCACACTTAGTCTATGGGGGGTGACGTGTTCACAGACCTTCACGTTCTTTACGCGTAATCCGAGGGATAGCTCGTTGTTTAAAGCACTGGTACTTGATCTTTGGAATCATGTTTCCTGTGACATAACTTAATGCTCTCTTCTCAGATCGCATTTTTGTGGTAAGTCGAGTCCATTGTTGTCTCATCTTCTTCAATCATGAACCCTGTATATTCTTTTGTGCAGGATATTGGACACATTCGATTCGGCGCTTGATTGTCACATTCTTTACTTTTACCTCGTTTCAAATTACCTCAATGTATTAGCCATCGCAAAACCTATTTGGTACGAAACATTAATCTACATTAAAGAGTCTTGACTCACACCATCCCTTCGCCTTAGGAGTGTTGTGGTAAGTTATCTAAGACAATAATATACATTTCACCGCTTGACGTTTTGGACCTTCTTTAGATCCATGTGGCAATTACAGTAAGCTTTCCTGTCCATCCCTTATTTTAATGATCCAGAGCAGTATCCAGTCGGTCTCCAATTTTCTCATCCGAAGTATGTTTGCTCAACGCTTTTACCGACGTAAGCTTTTTGAAGACATCTTTATGGTTCTTTACCTCTGATATCAATAAATGCGTCCGGCAGTTAGCAAAGGCAACCTCATTGTTACACTGTGGATCGTGAGTTTTGATGTTGAGCGAACCTCTTACCATTTACTGACTCGACATGATACCAGATGTCTGTATCCGCACTGGATCTCGGTATGTCCTTGCTCATTATCCCAGTCGTTCTCCCACTGATGACTTGATATGCTTTCAACAGTATGCGGAATCCGTACGTGCTCCTGACCTGGCTCTCATTCATCACCATTGATTTGGGTTGATATTATAGTCATCACGGTGAAAGCGTCTGTCAAGGTCTCGCTAGAACTGAAACTTGACGTTCTAACTGTGTTCCACAACAGATTTGGACTCACTTCATACCTTGAGTTGAATAAACTTTCGGTCAGTCTGATGTATACTTGTTTCTTACTTCACAAGGTGATGAACACCATCTATAGACATTTTTCTACCTCAATTTTGCATCCGGGACTGCAAGTGATTTTAGCGTCGCAATTGCTCTTTCTTGGATATTTGTGAGATCTCGGACGGGTTTTCGAAGGCACTTATCCGCTCCAACCATTTCAGTGAGAAGATTGACGTGTAACTCTACACACAGAACCGATAACTTGGTCAACACCCTCATGACATATACTGTCTATACAGGACTTATCGTCGGGTATGCCAGTGCATGTTACTGAGTCACGTTTAGACATCTGATCGTTTCACCCCTTCCAGAATTGATGCCGCTTTGGGAATGATTTTCTACACTGTAATGCCCAACAACTTCATATTCATAGGCGAGTCCCAACGGCCCTCGTTTGTTCCAAGAGTTTCTCAATGGTTAGATCAGCATTTTATTTGCTCTTGACCAAACGTAAGTCTCGGGAGGAATGGAATACTGTGGAGACTCAACCTTATTGTATCTGACAGTTTATCTCAACTCGTACTTGGCTGTGTGAGTATGTGTGTCTTCCGTGCCTGGATTCCTGCCTCATCAGGACTACCTGTAGGCTGAATGCGCGAGATGGTCTACGTGAAGGGACAGATGAACTTTCCATACATCTCTCGCGATTGGAATCCACACCCAGATTCATAAGTCATATTACTCCACAGACGACACAATCACGCTTGGAGAAGGTAAGACTTTTTGCTTTTTGCCTCAAGGCTCATGCACCTCACCGTCGAGAATAGGAGAGCCAAGCCGGTAGGGTGGCAATTTCTGTGAACACGCTAGTTGAGAAGGATGAATATCCAATTCCATCGCCATCTACTCCTGGCCTTGCATATTGAATGGATCAAGATGAGCGCAACGGACTGTTTATGGCGTAATGCGAAGAGCTTGTCTTCCCAGTTGACCAAACATACGAGCTGTCAAGTCAGGTTCTTATACTATACCTTCATCTTGTATGGGCCAGGAGATATCCTAGTGATTACTTCCGAACACCGCGACTCGCTAGGAATCGTGTTGAAACCGGCTTGGTTTCTATACATATGACCGTCATCGACCCACCAACGTCAGTCGATCCAAGGGCCCGATGCCAGCCAGTTACATGAGGGGTGAATTGAAAGTGTTGTTTTTGATTCAGGCCTTAGCACCTATCTTTTTCCATCTGTGCTTAAACAATCAAGCTGGCAACGCTGAATTATGCTCATTGCCTGAAGCGATATTCGCGGATGGAATATTCCACAGAATGGTAGTGATGGTGATCGAAAAATTGTCAACACTCTTAAACGCCCTCAAAATTTACTTTTGAGGTAAATCAAAAATGATCAGGATTCTGACTTGAGAATCCAGGGCAGCAATTCAATATTCACCCTTGACATCGTCTAATTCAATTCCGTAGAATATAAGTTTATGCAGGCAGTTATGACCTAGAAGAATTCGTGTCGTGAGTTCGGCTACAGCCTTTCAAATGGCGTGCAACAAAGTAGCTTTTCCACACTAGGGTACTGAAGCAATGTAGACACCCATGGTGTCAGGACTGTTGTATCACTATTGTCAATGATGGTCTCGTCGGCGTGGATGTCCGGACTTGGCCATAAAGTAAACCATTATCATTCTATCTGCTAGATGTATGCATTGCGCCCGCTTAAGAGTTTGCGTCCTCACTGACATTATTCTGGTAACAGACATATTACGTCCAGCAGATGCTACCTCCTCTACCCGTGGAATAACCGTGTAACGTCAAAAACTACAGCAGGACGATATCTCGTTCTCTTCCCAGTACGAAGAGTACGAAGAGAAGAATGAGCACGGTAACGAAG
>QFEW01008053.1:0-24075 GCA_003316525.1 Termitomyces eurrhizus | reverse complement strand
CTCTCCCGGGATTACCCCTGTCCCCGTCTTGAACCCCGGAATCCTAGCCCCGGAGTTCCAGACACCCGAGTATCCGTAGATCAAGTCCGCATCGTAAGGGCGTTGCTTTCCCGGAAAGCCCCCGATTCAGCGGAACCTGACAGTGACAGCAAATATAGTTGAGTATAATGGTCACAATTAAAGGCTTTTTGATTAATTTAATCATTGGTCAGATATGGGACTTGTATGTGTGGGATTATAAATACATATCATGGTTGGGCAACCACTATCTGTCTCTCTCCTTGTTGCTATTATCTGATGCATCTACCTCCATTCTATTCTAACCCTTGTCTGAAAGGTCTCTCAGCTTGTTGTTCTCTTTCCTTTTATTCAATTGTCACGCCTTTTATGTTAACTTGTCTAGGGTTGACCTAGTCTAATTAAATGCTCCAAAGCAGCAATTGGCCCTTTGGAATTTGACGGGCCCCTTTTGTGTCTGTATTATCTCTGAAGTGGTAACTGCCTCGCATCTATTTAATAGTTCTGTTCTTGTTGGGAGTCTATCTGACAAGTATGGTCAGCATCATATCGAGATTGTTGAATTCTATCAGAAGTCTTTTTGGCAGTTTGCTGTTTTGGGTTGTATTTTCAATCTCCCTGATAGTGTTTGAGGTACTCTTTCTAGTAATAGTGTGGCATTTGTTACTTGAAATGAGGGTAAAACCCCTACATACAATGTTGGTAAGTTGTGTTTTATTTTTCTATTGGTTCTGCATTTGATGTAACTTTAGATGGTGGATATGTGACCTCCAAGTCCAAGAGGCTCTCTGGTATAAAAAATAACTCAATGTTTACCAAGATAGATGCTCCTATGTTCAAATCAGCTGGAGTTGCTAATCTGTATAAGCTGATTGTTGAGTTTGATCAAAAAAGTTCCTGTTATGCTCATTTCCTGATGGTGTTCTAACATTTTCTCAGTTCCTATATATGATGGTAGGATAAAAACCGGTCAACCATTCTGTTTTATGCCCAGTGACTTTAATTCTCTTCCTTCTTGGCATCTATACAAAAACAACAATGTTGAGGTTCCAGAAAGTTCTGTCATCAGTGTTGGGTTTAGTGCCAACTGGTATGAGTCCAGTGGTCTCAAGTACGTTGGTGTTAGTTGTATTTGAATATGTTCTTACATTTTTCAGATATCTTACCTTGAACTTGCTGTTTGTCATTATATTGCACAATCTTACTTATATGATGTGTCTTGTTGAATCTGCTCCTGTGATGGATTGCACCAGTGCCACTAAGAGGAAGGCCAGTCTAAGAAGCATAAGTAGTTATCACTTTCACTGCTCTTTCTTTGTTAGTCAACTGCAGCAAAAAAAAAAATACCATAGTGATGGTTGCTTCATATGTAATCTGTTTTGTACTCATGAATTGCCTATTTCAACAATGAGATTGTCTGTGTATAGTGCCTGGCTATTAGTCCATTTATTGCTCATCATGTTTAAACATGCATTATTCATAAAGTATGCATATATCTAATTTGGTGCAATGTCTCTCATGTACAATTGACAGGGAGCCTATAGTAGTTTAACACACATACTCTCAATACCTATGTGTTCTGTTGAATACTGAGCAATGCTTGATCCATGATACTAAACAATGCTATCATATCTATATAGAAAGGCATACTACATTACAGTTTGATACAAGCACAAATTAGTGCATGTATTTCCTTGCAAACCAAGACTTTGTGGGCAACAGGACACACACACATTGAATATTTTTCTTTTTTAGAGTAAACATATCTAACCAATACTATATTTTTTATCAGTTTTATATGCCCTGGTTATATAATTGTAGATTTTTGACTGTTCCACCAATGTTCAAACAATGCAGGATAGCATGACTTTTTGTGACATAGTCTCTCATATCCTGTCACAATTTTCTGGCATGTCTGCATCAATGCCACCTAGGTCCTATATTGTGTAACCACATAATAAGGAAGAATGTATGTAATGTTACGTTTGCTATCAAAACTTTACTGCATGACCATTTGCCTGATACATGGCCTTGTTTGGACCAACACATTGTTATTAGCTCAATTCTTTCTATAGTAAAATTGTTTGTGAGATCTGAGCTTAGAATACTAGGGTATTTGCATTTATCTGAGTTTAGAGCTTTTAGTAAGAGTGGTCAATTGTTCATGCACAAGTTTTTTGGATGTCAAAGATTGCTTTGTAAACCTAAACGTATCCTCAGACAATCTATAAGTGGTGGTAAAACCTATGCATTCTCCTTTGCACAAGTAGATATGTATATTGACATGAGTTAGGACAATCACAACTCACAATATGTATTCAAATTCATCAATCATGCAGATTATATAGATTTGCTGTCGTATCCAATTATTGCAGGGTATATGCATGCTAGGCTGCTTTTGTCTACCCTTTTACAGTATTTCACATTGAAGCAGCTACAATTTATAGTGCATATACATGAGATTGTGCTGTCTAAGCATTCTAGAGCATCACATCCAAGTGATTTATTTAATTCTCATACTTGCTCAAAATGTGTTAGTTGGTCTACTGTATTGACAGCTGATCTCAGTTTACAAGCAAGAAACATACTGAGACATTCTGTAGTGCATAATCACAAGCATGAAATTGTTCTTAAGACAGATGTTTGGGGCCCTGACAAAGCCCAAATTTCCCTCTGCGCCTCTTATACCAAGCCTAACTATTCAAATCATATATAACTTTTGCAATGAAACAAGTTCGGCACAATTAGAAGAAAGTGGTTGTGCTATTTGTGGCTTGCTGTGCCTAGTTAAGAATATGCATACTCTAAAAAGTATGAAAGGGTTTCTTGATGTGTTATCTGCCAAAGAAGTTACTAAAGTGGAGAGGTGTTCAGAAATGGAATCTTTGAAAAAAATAAGAGCCCAATGTTGGATCATAGATGCAATTCTCAGAGTGCAGGATCCTATTGTTGAAGGGCAAAGTTCCCAAGTATGCACTTGCAAATGATTTTTGGATTAGTGCTGTTCCAGTTGTTTTGTTCTGTTTAAATTAGATTGAACAGCTCTTTGTTGCCAAAGTATGCAGATCTCTCTGTTTCACAAATGTGTTGTCCTTGGGTCTCAGCAAAATGAACGCACATTTGATCACTTTTGAATCTTCCATTAAAAGGGTTTATCATGTACTGCCTCCTCCAAGGACTGACATGGACAATGTTTTAGCTATTTTATTTACAGGGCCTTGTCAACCTACTGGGGAAGATCTCAAATAATTGCTCTTGCTTGTCTGCCAACACATCATGAAGCAGGCATTGGAATGGCTCAAGCTTAATCATTCTGCTTATATGGACATTAAAATATGTGATAGCAATCTGGATGACTATCCAGAAGATACACCACCTATAAAGGTCATTTACAAAGAGTCTTTAGAGGAAAGCAGAACAGTCAACCCTGCCATTTACAAAGTTGATAGAAACAATGGAGTATCAGCTAGTAATTGTCCTTTTGTTGTGCATAGACTGATGGGCAAGAGCCTATTGGCAAAAACCAAAAATGAGCTTAAAGGCATTGCTTTGAAGCACTGGCACTTCAATGGCAAAGCACTGCTAATTGGATATTTATCCTGTTTGGTTAATTGGATGAAGGATGCAACTGTTTATTCTCAAATATTTCCCTGGTTGTTTCCATATAGCTTTGAAGATCCAGGCTATGTAAAAAAAGCTATATCTCTGTTAAGGTTCACAAAGGCAATCTGCTCATGTATTATGATAAGCAGTTCCAGAAAGATATTGGCTTTCCCTTTGCAGCATATAGTCATAAGCAGATTAGAGCCACAACTACAGAAAAGTTTCTGACAATTGAAATAAATAACTTTGCTCATATTGCTGAATGCATAGCAAGTCTCGACATGGAATTACTCAGAAGTATGGCTGATCATATGGCCAAAGACGAAATCATCAAGTCCATGAACTAGAAGGAATAGAAATGCTTCAAAATTATTGAAGACATTGATGCCTTCATCAGTGACTTCCTTACAGGAACAATGGACAAAGTCATAAATAACATTGAAAAATCCAAGAAGATGCCAGAATATATTGATCTCACATAGATGATGCCTCAGCCCCCTCCTCTCAATCATTTGTGTCAGAGTAAACAAGAAAATTCAATTAACAGACTCTCAGTATCAACAGTCTGTGATGCTTCTACAGACAATATACCTGATGCTGGTCAATCTGACCCTTAGGCACCACTCCAGAAATGTATCGGATGTGAGGAGACATCTAATTGGTGGACTCAATTCTGTAACACTATAGATAACATTATATTTAGGTCAAATGTGCATACCTGTTATACATCATATAAGAAGGATGGAAGTAAAAAATTAGGCAAAAAGAATAAAGAGTGTCTAGACAACAAATGGGCCAGATATAAGGCTCAGTTTCTCAAAAAACTCTTCCAACAGACTGAAGTCGACTCTCTAACAAGTGTGCTCAATATGTGTAAAGCAGAACCATGGCTAAACACATTTACCATATCTTTGAGTTATTTGTTTAGATGCAATACTAATGTAACTAGTCTTCATTTGGGAATGGCGGTCAGAGATGTCCTTTTATATGTCACTAAATATATAACTAAATCGTCGCTTAAAATGTATACAGCATTTGAGGCTGTTAGCATAGTGCTCACAAAATACCAAGATATTATTAATAGACCTCTCCTACAGCAAGAAAAGGCAAGGTCTCTCATGACAAATAACATAATGAGTGCAAAGTTAGAAATAGGTTCTCCAATGATCTGTATATATCTTCTTAGTAATTTCAATTTCAATCATTACACCGACCATAAATTCACCAATATTCATTGGCCCAGCTTCATCCGCAAGGTCAAATATGCTTGGCCCAATGATTAGCCAACTGACATTTCATACAAATGTGACAAAATAGTAATTATCAGAAAGAAAGGCTGGGTGGTAGGACTATTTCCTGTGTTTGACTATATATACCATGGCATAGAATTGTACAACATGACATTGTACAAATGGGCTTCTAGATGTGAATAAGTAAAATCAACTTGTAGAGGGAACAAAAGTTCCAAGTCTAAATTGGCCAACACCCTGACTATCAACTTTACAGACAATCATCCCTTGTTAAACTCTCATGCTACCCTGGTATATCTACCAGGGCAGAAGCACATGTCCAATTTCATAGGTCCTACTCTTTCAAGATATGATAAAGAGGATAGAGACAAATACTGCATTACAATGCTTACCTTATTCAAGCCTTAGCATTCAGGTGCTAATTTAAAAAATAAATATGATTTATGGAGCACAACATTTGACAACTACCATGTTACTAAAAGGCAATTGTGTCTTATGGCTAATATGACTATTAAGTATGAGTGTTTAGATGCCCATGACAACTTCTATGCACAGTTGAAGCAAGGTGGTGTGGCATTCCCAGAAATGGATAATTCAGTTTCCAATGTTAAAGATATCAAACAAAAGGATTATATGGATAACAAAGATAACAGACAACTTGAGGACTACAGGATAGACCTTGACTGTAGTAATGAGCTTAGCAAAACTGAACTAAAATGTTGGAGAGACATGGCTATTATGACTTTCACTATGACAAGCCTGAATTGGAATAAGCCTGTAATGGACCAAACCTCCCCTGTTACAACAAAGCATTTACCTTTAGTGTCAGACATGCCCAGTACTTACTGGAGACATAAGGTCAGTGAAATTCATATGTCCATACTAAAAGATAGGCAAAAAGACATGTTGTCTGTTTGTGAACAGCACGTTGGAAGATCAAACAAACAAAAAAAGCTAGGCATTGTGGAAGTATGTGATTGTAGTTTCCTAGAGAAAAAACATTTAAATATCAAATGGGAACCCACTATGTCTAAAATTACTACTAGTTTCAATCTTAATGATGAACAAACCAGAGCATTTAAAATAGTGGCTAACTATGCTGCCACTTCTAATTCTGAATAGTTGAGAATGTATATGGGGAGTATGGAGGGCACTGGGAAAATGCAGGTGTTTAAGGCCCAATACTTTGCAGCCTGTAAAGAATCTCATAGGTTTGCAGTGGTTGCTCCTACTAGCACTGCAGCATTACTGTTAGGTGGATCGACTTATCATTATCTGTTTAGAATTAATGATATGGTACATGATTTTCTGGCACAACTGGCCCAAGTAAAGTCATGCCTATTGGGGTGCAATATATATTTTTCAATGAAGTATTCATGTTGTTTTGCAGGGATATATACAAAATATCAGCATGCCTTGCCCAAATTACAGGTCTGTTGCACCTCTCTTTTGGTGGTATGAACATGGTGTTTGCTGGCAATTTTGCCCAGCTCATGCCAGTAACTGGCTGTGAAAATGCAGTGCTGTACAGTCACAGTATGGGTATGTGATCTATTGATCTGAACAAATAAAAAGCAGCATTAGATAAAGCAGTTTGGCACCAAGTTACTACAGTGGTCATATTGAGACAGAATATGAGACAGACAATGCAAAGTCCAGACAACAAATTCTTTAGAATGGCCCTTGCTAACATGAGGTATCAAGCATGCACCAAAGATAATATCCAGTTCCTAGAGTCTCAGCAAGTCTCCACCTTTCAGACTCCTTGCTTCTCAATGATGACTTCTATAATGTGTCTATTATAATAGCACACAACATAGATAAAGATGCTGTCAATATAGTTGGAAGTTAACAGATTTCTTTAGCAAAAATACTGTACTTGACAAGAGTGACGAGAGCATATGCAAAGGTAAAAGTCTAGGAGCATCGAATAGAAACAGAGTTCCTCTACACTCTTCTATTCAGAATATTCTATAGAAGCAGCCTCCTTCATCTACATCTGGTCAAATTGCAGGCAAACTGTTGCTATGCATTGGCTTATCTATTATTATTAAGACTAACATTGCCACAGAGCTCTGTATCACAAATGGTCAAGAAGGTTATGTATATAGATAGAAGTCATGTATGGGTTCTGTTGATTAATATATGATAAACACACTGTTTGTAAAACTGAAGAATCCACTGCACCATATACAAATAGAAGGTCTTTCTGAAAACATAGTACCAATAACTAGAAGCACTGTTTCAACTGAATGCAGTCTATCTAACAACCAAAAAATTACAATTTCATGATCACAAGTCAAAATATTTATCAACTATGCTAGCCAAGAGAAGACTAGGCCTTTTAATTCTGTTGACTTGTTTAAATGTCAATCTCATTAGGCTTACTATATAGCACTGTTTTGAAGCGCTACTACAGCTGGTACTATTATAATATGTGGATTTGACAGAACTGTCATTCAAGAAAAAGCAACTGGCACACTACGCCAGGAGTTCTGAGATTTGGAGTTGCTGAATGAGATAACAAGGCTGAGGTATGTAAGGAAGCTGCTAAAGGATTTCTATGACGCTCCAAGACAGTTCAATTTGATAGCATTATTTAGACAATACAAAAGTGATACCTACTTTCCTTCTCATGTGTATTTGTCTCTGAAATGGAGTAAAAACAATCAATTTGATGATTCAGAGTACATAAACATGAATTGGCATATAATATCAAGAGAGAGGCCACTACAAAAAAGCCCATTGCCCAAAAACACTTTCATCCCTGCCAGAGAGGCCAAGGTATATAAGAATCTATATAGTACAGGAAAACAGAAGATACAGGAAGACATTTAGCATGGTCTAAGCAAACATCAACAGTTGAGTCATGCAGATAGTCTGTCTATTTTGCAAGGTAATTGTCTCCTCTTTGCCTATTCATGGAAGTTGAACAGTTGTGCATACGATTCCATATTGTCTATTATATACAACTTATGGTGAGAAGACCCTCTAGAATAGTCTTGAAAGCTTAGTGCCTTGAGCCTGCATCTAAACAAACATCTAGTGAAGGATTTCCATAGTATTGCCACAGGAGATCATGAGGCCCTTGTAGAGATCAGGAAATAGCTCCAGACCAAGCTGTCTCAAAGAAATCACAGAGAGTTCCTATTTGGTGAATACATGTCTGTACACTCTTTGATTAACAAACTATTTGTCAACATGTCAGATGTGCTTGATTTATTTATGGTTTGTCCAGCTCACTATGCCATGGCCCATTGGAGAGTTAAATCAAAATCAGTAATAATCATACTGATGCCAAGAAGACCATCTATTTATGAGCATATTGATGAATTTTGATGCTATATAAGCACAAAGTGTGATTTGTGTGCAAGATGACTAATTAAGATTTCTAGGCTTGAAATCACAATAGTTGATTCTTTGAGTGTAACTAAGTACACATTAAAAGAAGTTATATATTTTGGCAACTCTCATTTTTCAAGCTGCTATGTATGTATCTTCATTCAATGAATCTTAGCATTATAATAGATTGACAACTGGATATAAAATAATAAAGGAAAGTGAATCTATGAGCTTGATTGATATATCAAAGTGCAATTCCAGGATAGCCATGTTGGCTATATATATCAGGACAGATTGATCACATGATTAGAAGTGGCAGATCATATAAACGACCACTGGAGCAACAGCTTACATAAACAACTGCTGGAGTATCAGCTTATATAAACTGCTGCTGGAGCAGCAGCTTACAGAACAGCAGGTTACTCTAGCTTGACATAAATACTGGCTCAAGCATTTTTACCAGCTTCCGTGTGGTAAGCAACTTAATAATTTTGTTTGTTTCAGATACTGGACATTGTGCCATTTTGTTTGATGGTCTACATGACATTGGATTTACAAATAAATGGACTTGAAAAAAAAAGGCAGCAATATAAACTACAACAAAAAACAAACGCTATGATTGTCAGCTTTGCTTAGTAGCTAGATTAAGCAAATGAGTACAATATTGATAACTGTACCAAGCAACTTACCAGGTCTATTGTAAAGATGACCTCTAGAGGCTGTGGCTCAGTCACACAGCTGGCAGAGGGAGATCCAAAGTGTATTAGAGTATGTACTAACAATATCATAATAACTACTCACCTGGCAGAAGGAGATCCAAAGGAAACAAGTCTAGGGATTCTCTATGCCAGGTTGGATGCTTCTGGGGCTTCAAACAACTGTGCAAACAAGGCAGGAAAACTCCGGACTTTAGAAGTCAGAAAGGCAAACTCCGGCTTATATAAGCGGTCTAGAAGCAGTGCTGAAGGGCCTACACTTGTCTGAATAGTAGCTAAAGAACCAGAGCATCTCAAGGGCTGAGAATAGTACTAACAAATAGTGTTGAAAGAATAGAAACAGTAAAATGAAATAATGTCAGAACAAATAAGAGAATGAATGAAGGGAGAGTGAAGAAATAAGGAGTGAGAAAAGAAAGAAATGAGGAGAAATGAGGAATTCCCTGACACTTATCTGATGATTTGTCTTCACTACTTGAGTTACTTAAAGTATCACTTGCTTTAGAACTATGGAGGGTCATATTTCTTGAGCTACTCAATGTATCACTTGCTTGGCTGGGACTACAGGGTGTATTTGTAGGAGCAAGAACAGGAGATTTGGGGGGGGAGGGGTTGCTGATATAACCAGACTCAGGGCAGGCATTGTAAGTTTTCAATTCATCAACGGAAAATTTGACTCAGCAAGACAAGTCAGCGTCTTCTTCATGTCAGGAATTGAAATTTGTGAATGTGATGCCAAGTTGGTGTGCAATCGTGAAATCCCACCAAACATAACCATCAATGTATGGATAAGCTGAGAAAGTATGAAAAATGTCAGAACTTAAATGCAGAAAGCACTCACGGAAGTCAACTGTTGGAACTTTGCGAATAATATATTAGCCGCTCCTCCAGGCAAATGTTAATTCAGCAGGATCAACATCAGAAGCACCAAGATGCAGGTGGACAAGGATGTATGCCTTCCAGGCAGGTCCATCACAGAAGACAGATTGGATGTTGATACAAGTCGTTGATGGAAGGGTATCTGTGTTGGAACCATATATATGATTTAGCCATGCAATTTTTTTGTAATGCATAAGTACAGAAGCATGAGTAGCCAGGAACTGAGATGATATGTATTCAAGTGCAGGCAGACCTGTTATAATACTGCCATCAGACTCACTTTTGAGTTCATGATTGAAGAAGAACCAGTACATCAGTCTTTGCACACAGACCTGGTTTTTGATGGACACCTCAAAGGATGGAAGATTGTCATTTCAAGCATAGTTCAAAAATACAAGTGCATCATGCAATTCAAAATAGCTGCATAAATGAAGAAGTATCAGCACACCGTCCCATGAGTTTGTGTTTAGAACATGACCATTGTCATAATCTGCACATACGTGAATGGTATAAATAGATACCATATTTGGTCACCAAATTGACAAGAACAAGTACAAAATATGTGAGAAGGTGCATCAGCACCATATCTGAGGCAGGGCCATGGTCTGTGTTGGATATTGATGTCAAAGCAATGTAATGGTGATATAAGCCAATTATCAAGGCAGCAAGAGTCAATGTATTGTAGAAATGACCTCCATGGCGTATTGTAGATATTGGAGTAACTATGGCATGAGGTAAACATGGACATATAATGTTGTAATAATACATTATCGGTAAAATTAGTAAATAATACAAGGAAAAGGAATAACCAATGGACAAACAGCATGGAACCTAGCTGCAGAACAAGGAGCTTGATGTCTCACTTTTCATTATTTGGCTTTCTGGTGTAAAAATCATTAACATAGAGATCTCATGCTCCAAAGTCATTGTAATTTCCAGATTTGGGTGCTGCTACAAACTACAACTTTGCACCAGTCTTGATGAAGATGAATGTAGCAAAACTATTAGCATCAATGTGCCAGTAATAGTGGGTGCCACTGGTGGATGCAAAATTCCATTGCATATCAGAAATTGAATAAAAATTGTCCACTTTACAGTACCTGTGACCTTGAACTTTTCCCCAGACAGCTGAGTTGCTCAAGAATGGGAGGCATTGGAAAGTTTCTAAGGAGGCAGGGATATCCAAAGCACTTAATGATCTTGGGTATAATGATTCCAGTATCCTTAGAAAATTCCAAGAGGTTGCATGCTTTAAACGTTTGGTACTAGATATGGTGAAATCTGCAGGAAAAAGAATTAAAATTAAAGATGATAATAATAATACAAAGGAGCTTGAACATACCATGCACCTGGATAACATTGTCTAAGATGCATACGTCTGATAAGGGGTGTGCATTGAAGCCCAGGTCAATATGCTGGTCCCCAATAACAAGAATACAAGAATGTGACGTCAATGTATTCGAAAGAGCAAGTAGAGAGGAAGAGTGATACTCAGTTTGAGTCATCACCTTCACAGATAAGGGTCAATCCTGATGAGCAACAGATGCAGCATACAATTTGCAAAACCAAACAAGATCCCTGTTGAGCTATAGAGTAGTGAATGGAATGCTACTAGAATAGAATAGAATATATATGCCTATGAAATTTTGGTGTGTATTCAAATATTCCATTGCTGCCAGACAATGATATCTGTACAGTGTCCCCTTCATGAGGAATCTATGATTCTGAGAGATCAAGACAATTCAGAACTTTGATAGTATGGCTATCCTCATCATCCTAAACCCAGAATCACAGCCAGTTGATCAATACATAAACAGTAACTCACTGTAGACTCAAGGGTCAGGTCTGTCAGGTTCTGCTGAGTCAGGGGCTTTCTGGGAAAGCGATGCCCTTACGAGGTGGACTTGATCTACGGGTACTTGGGTGTCTGGAACTCCGGGGCTAGGACTCCGAGGTTCAAGACGCGGACAGGGGTAATCCCGGGGGAGGGGACTTGGTCTGGGGGTTTTGGGTTTTAGGTAGCTGAGGGTTGGGTGGAGGTCGAGTCGTAAACCAGGGGTTCTCAGACGAGACCCGGTTAACAAATTGGAGGGGTCATGACAAGGTCAATGTAACCCCAATCCATCTCAACATTTTCAAGGGGTGAAGCAACTGCCATTACCTCAGTGGAGTCATTGAAGGAATTGCTAGCACTATCTGAGTCCACATAAGCCTTACTTGTATAATTTCTTTTCCTCTTCCTAAGCATCAAGAATGCCATACTACGCCACTTGTTTTTGGCTGCAATACGTACTGACTTTTTCTGCTTTTGTTTTAAAGTCTTAGTGAAGCCAACAGTCACTGCCAGTTTAGAAGTAGGCAAATTGTCATTAACTACTATCTCAGAGGCATTGTCTAAAGTTAGTGAACCAATACCAGTAACTATGGATGTCACCTGTTCTTCATTTGGTGCCTCTCCTAGAGACCTTTTTTCAGCGCGATAGAACAAATCCTTTTGAAAGCTATTGGTGGGTCGTCTCGTAAGATGACCCGCAAACCAATGTCCAATGCTGATCTTGACGCTTGAACACTCCATGTTCAGTCCAAATCAATCAAAAAATTTACCACGGCTTGCTATGTCACCAGAGCAAGAGACTATCTCAATTTCTGCCTTTCTCACAATCTTCCGATTGACCCTACTCCTCAAACTCTGTCTAAATATATTGTGTTCACTTCGAAATTCATTGCATCCAGACCTAAATATTTGTCAGGCGCCAGCCACTTCCTCTGCAGCATCTATCCTGACTTCGATGCCAATAGAGCACACCCTCTTGTAATATCTGCAATAAAAGGAGCACAGAAAATACGTGCAGATCCAATCCACTGTAAGCTTCCCCTTTGACTCTCCCATTTACACAGCTTTGCTGTTCGAGCTCAGACATCAAATAATTTTGACAACTTGCTTTTTGCAACCTTGATGTCTTATATGTTCTATGCATGCCACTGGTCAGGAGAACTTGTCATCGAAACGAAAGCATCGTTAGATTGGAGAAAGACAATCATACACATTTATCAATGACAGCCAGAATCATTCACGCTTCCATCCTGATTATGCACTTTCAATCACGAATTGTACTATACACACTTATCAATACACAACTGAAGTCACTCGCGCTCCCCACTCTTTCTTTTTTGGCTTAGCTCCCACATCATCTTATCACCACCACCCCACCTCACTCCTCTCCAGCTATTTTTTAGCTACTCATCGCTTGTCATCTCTACTATTTAATTCATGCAGTCACGCTCACACATGACTGGTTTGGCACTATTCAACTTGTTAACTGCAGAGGTCAGCGTAAAGGCAAGCGCCAAAGGCTGTGAGCATTTTCAGAGGCCTCTGCGTGCCCAGGAGTTTTCTCTGATCTTTCCCACATCTTTCTCCTCCAAGATCGTAAGCCAATCATGGCATGGTGCCAGGGCCTGGCAGATGTCGTGGTGTGGTCAGCATGGCAGCGGTCTCAGACTTTTTGGGTGGCCCTCTCCTCCATCCATCTCCTTCCCCCTTGGCTGCCCAGGTGAGCGCTCTTGTGCTCTCTCACACTACCAGGTCGTCTCACTGTGATCCTCTTCTCTTTTTAGTCTTTCATTCATATCTTATTCATTGTACTATTTTGATTCTTTTCACAATCTACCAGTGAGACACCCCTCATATGGCCACCCAGTGAGCCAGGCTCACCTCTCACCTTAGATATTTCGCCTCATAAAAATTTATTATTGTATTGCACCATCTCAAAAGCAAAATATCTAAAGTAAGCATACAATGGGAAGGTCGTGTCGGCCCCTTACTCACCTTTTCATGCTAGTATTTTATTACTGTACTTTTCTCATATCTTCGTCAACCCTTCCACCTCACTCTGTATATTAGTGTAGCTACTTGTCGCACTGGGAAGAAATGCTCCAGTAGTTGGTGCTGTATTGGAATTAGTATGATTGACCTCATAGGCTATTATCTAGAGTGGGATAGTCAGCTGCATAGTGGTCACATAATCATCACATTAAACTGAACATATCACATGTCACATACCTCAGTTATTCTCTATCATCTAGATGGGCACTGAGGTTGTGAGTGTTGTGTTTTTTCTTACTTAGAATTATCTTAAACTTATTACCTATGATACAGTTCTGTTTCGTTGACTAGATATAATAATATAGTTGTTCTCTATCATCTAGATGGGCACTGAGGTTTTCTGTTCCATTGACTAGTTTACTAGTGTGAAATCTAGCACAACAGATTATAGGCCTTCTTTTTGAAAGATAAGCTAGTAATTACTGTTCAATTGGAGACAACTTATATCTTCATAGATTGTCATCATGACAGATCCTTTTCAACATCAACGTAATCCACAACAGGCTGTTGCATTGTCTTCACCAGTTCCATGGATTGCCCCAATGGGTTCCTCTTCTGTTTCAACGGATTTTACTTCCTGGTCGAGTTTTTCTCATGCTTTACCTCCACATATGCATTCTGTCACATCTGATTCTTCACTTCTTTTACCTTCTGGTACACACACAACCTCTGGACCTTCAAGATCTTTTATTTCCTAGGCCACTTCAGCTTTAAGAAATAGTTACTTAAATCAAACTTCTGTTATACCAACTTCTATGTCTTTTGTTTCTCAACCATCTTGTCATTCCCCTTTATATGCACCAATTCCAAGCTCTTCTCCACCTCCTCAGACTCACTTGTAAATGTATCATTGAGTCAAAATTTGCATTCTAATTCTTCTTTTATTCCGGTACATCTACCACATAATCCTACATTAACTCCACCTTCACCAGTACCAATGGCTTATTCATGTCCACCTTGTCTTTTGTCAAACTTTCATACCACCTACACCTATTCTGCCTGCTCCAATTTCATTATCTCATCTGCCTTCCATGTTTTTGCATATGACGCCTCCACCAATACCTCCTTCTCCTCAGATTCATCACCCTATGCCTCCTTTTGTGCACTGATTCAGACTCCAGTTCCTTTCATTCCTCAAGTCTTTCCTCTTCAACAACTGATTTCTCCTATTCCTCAAATTCCTCATCCTCAACAATAGATACTGCAGTTCCCTATTCTTGAAAATGCTAGGTTATCATGGCATTTAGCTAATGTTCACCAGAATTTTCCTTTTAGTGAACCTATCTTGCAACCGCCAGAAGAATTGGGATGTCCACTATCTGTTGTATAGAACCACATTCCTCACAGACATTTTTATTATCCTCCATTGGTTTTGACACCTACAGATTTGAAGTTACTGTCTCTTATCACCATACCTCACTTTACATCTGCTGCAGATTGGAAGACATGGATAAATCCTGTCTTAGCTCTCATTGACCACTTGGGACTCAACAGTCATGTTTGCCCTATTCCTCCATCAGGCACACTATACGATTCAACTTGCAAACTGGCCTTACCACCCTCATATCCTCCCCATCAGACTCAGGTAGAGATGAAGAAATATGAGGATTTTTAGAGAAATGACAATATTTGCTCCTATATCATCTTGGGGAGGCTCTCCGCAGACATTTTTAACTCACTAACTTCTGCTCAAAGTAGACCTTACAACTCTCTGACTAGGACTTTGCAAGATCTTTTAGATTTCTTGAGGAGATACTTTAGTGTTGGCAGCATGGCATCAGCTCAGAGGATAAAGGACTCAGTTCTGCAATTGCATTGTGCAGCAAATGCGATTCCAGCTTATGTTCAATCTTGGAGGATTGCAGTCAATCAATTGTCAACCATGCCTTGAGACTTCACCAACTATGAAAAAGTTCAATGCTTCATGGATGGCATTCCGGACCACCATGCATACAATGTTCTTAGAGAGGAAGTTAGGCGATCATGGAACAATACACCAGATGGGGTGTTTAATTTCTTCATGCTAGCAGATGCCATTCTAGAAATTGACATTGATGTTTGACGATGTCAGGCTGCAACTCAACCTCATTCCAAACCTCAAACTATTCAGAAAAACAATTCTTCACTGACTATATCTTCTCAATTCTCAGAGTCATTGATAGATACTACTCAGCAAAGGATGAACTCAATGGAGGGATCGAAGGATAATACTAGTTGACCTAGGACGAATGTTGCTGTTTTGAGTGAACCTACTACAGAACCAATTTCTCCACCTCAGCCATTTGTTATCAATGGACTTGATGATACTGTACTTCATGTCATTGATGAGCAGGACAAGAATGACAGTGATTTCCACCTTTACCATACTTCAACTAAGGACAATGATTGCGCTCTGTATCTGGCTTTTGCAAGCTTGGTGACACTGATAGCTTTGGCCTCAATTACATCTAAGTTCAATTCAATACTTGACTCTGGTTGTACAACACACATCATAAAAGATAAGCAGTTTTTTTGAACATATCATCTGGAACATGCAGTACCTGTTAGGGCCAACTGTGGAACTCTTCATACTCTAGCATGTGGTGATGTTAAATTCTGGACTCATATTGATAGGAAGACTGTTATTCTGGTTTTCAAAGATTGCCTGCATGCACTGGATGTTCCCATCAACTTGCTCTCAGTTGAATCAATGGTTGAAAATAACATGAAATTAATGTTCAAAAAAGATTCTACATCATTATTTTTTCCATCAACTTCAAAACATCTCAGAGGTAAATTAATAATGGCCACAGTATATAAGAGACTGTTATTCTTTTTTTGTGATTTTGTGATACCATCTGTTGATGACGATCTATCTTTCTTAGCACTTGGCAACAATACTGTTTTATTTGCAAAAGTACCGGTGACATCAGAACTTTGGCATAGGTGTATGTGACATCCTGCTCAGGAGACCACTCAAATAATGTTGACAAAGAACTTTGCAACTGGAATTGATTACTCAGGAAAGTTTGAACATTTGCAATGCATACTTTGCATTGTAGGCAAACAACTGGCCCAACCATTCAACAACAAAGAACATCAAGCAGGTAATATTGGCAAATTACTTCACATAAATTCCTGTGGTCTGTTTTCTACAAGATTTTCAAACAAGAAAACAAGTCATTTTTATTTGCTACTGGATGACTATTCAAGTGTTGGCAGCACGGAATTGCTGGCCAAGAAGAATCAAGCTTTAAAACATTTCAAAAGAGTACAATTCAAATTAGAGCTAAAATCAGGGATTAAAGTCAGGATAATTTGATGTGATGGTGCAAAGAAATTTGTTGAAGGAAAACTGAGAGAATGCTTGGAGGAAAGAGGCATAATCATGCAGTTGACAGCTTTGTATGCCCACCAGCAAAATGGAAAGGCAGAACAATATATATATACCATTGAAGACACAGCACAATTGTTAATGGCTGAATCTGGATTACCAATGTCTTTTCTTGGCGACGCTGTCCTCATAGCACAATATCTATGCAATTGATTATCATCAACAACGCTACCAGGTCTCATGACTCCATATAAAATACTGGAAGGTGTCAAACCAGATTTATCCCATTTTTGAGTATGGGGTTGTCAGTGTTTTGTATTAAACCCAAAGGAAACAAGAAAGAAAGAGGATCCCAAAAGATTTGAAGCAATTTTTGTCAGGTACAATGAAAACAGGATCAGATGGAGAGTTTGTGATTTGAATAGATGATATTACTTTTTGAGAGATGTTGTATTCAACAAGAACATTCAAGGACAACTACAACCAGGAATACCATTGATTACAGCACATCATCAGTCTACATTTTCACCATCATCCTCCTCTTTATTAAATTAATTGATGTCAGAGACTTTCAAAACAATATCAGTATCTCATTTAGAAGAATCTTTTGTTGAACATCAATAACCAAAATGGCAAGTTCAGCAGATGGAGACTGGAAAGACCTTTTTTGAGGAAATAGCAAGACAAAATGAAAAACTCACCAGACTATGAGCAGATCAAAATGTAAGAGTAGCATCACATCAAAATCTCTCTGTGATTCTGGATATTGATTCATTAATGAAAATGGCCTGCTTCTCTGGTACTATCAATGATCTTACAGAGTTAGAGGATTGTTTCATTTTTGACTTCAAGGCTTATATCACCTTTGGAAATGATACTCCACCTTTTCATAATGAAACTCAGGAATATAATCTGTCAAAAGCTCCAGAAAATTTTTGAGAAGTGGTGAAGAGACCAGATGCAAAAATTTGGTGGCAAGCTATGGGAAAAGAAGTTGAGAGCTTGAAGGAATAAGGTGTCTTTGCATCAGCAACATTACTGGAGAGGAAGAAAGCTATAGGCATTAGATGGGTGTATGTGTTCAAATACAATCTGAATGGTACGATTATCCAAGGGAAAGAAAGAGCTAGGCTGGTGGCTCAAGGATTTAGCCAACAACCTGAGGATTATGGATTGACATATGCTCCTATAGCCATAATGACTAGCATTTGGATTGCACTTGCAGTGATGAATGACTTTGAGATTTTCTCATTCAATGTCAAAACCACTTTTTTCAACGCACCATTATCACATGAATTATATTGTAAACAGATCTTAGGATTTCCTGATGAAGATTTGAAGACAGATTGAAACAATCTTCAAGAGAGTGGTATAACCTACTTAGGGAAGTTTTGGAAGGTATTGAATTAATCAAATGTGAAGTCAATCATGTGGTATTCTTTGGAACCTTCAGGTCACCTCTTCATCATTCCATTTCAAAACTAGCAGATGAAACAGATCTCTTCATCATAGTTTGTGTCCATGTAGATGATGGACTCAATGTAACAAATTTAAAGGAAGTCTATGAATGGGTCTTAGAAGAAATGAACAAATGATTCCAGGTCAAAGATTCCAGTGCTACGTCTTTATATTTTGGTATTCAGATTAAACGGGATAGATACGAGCAGAAGCTGTAGTTATCACAGAAAGGATACATCCTTAATTTATTGGCAGCATATCATTTACTGGATGCTACACCTTAATCATTGCCACTTGCTGGCAAGCTAAACAATCTTCCAGAACCACCAGCCAATGCAATTCCAGAAATAGCTGATGAAAACATCAAAGTTCATTATCAATAGCTTGTTAGGTCCATTTTATACCTTAGCCTCTGTACTTGTCCTGATTTAGCATTTATGGCTATGTCTCTGGGGCAATATAATGCAAATCCAACTAGAGCCCATTTTTAGCAGTAAAATGAGTCCTATGCTATCTTCTTGGCATGAAAGATTGTGCCATTGAATATAATTTCTCTGTCCTGACTCTGAATCTACCCACTAA
This sequence comes from Termitomyces eurrhizus, assembly GCA_003316525.1. Taxonomy (NCBI): domain Eukaryota; kingdom Fungi; phylum Basidiomycota; class Agaricomycetes; order Agaricales; family Lyophyllaceae; genus Termitomyces; species Termitomyces eurrhizus. The sequence continues at coordinate 5,028 of QFEW01008053.1, read as the reverse complement.
ACTTATACTACCAGCAGACTTTGGAGCAGTTGATGCAGATTGGGTGTCAGACTCATCGAATAGGAAAAGCACTACTGGATATGCATTCTTTCTATATTCCAATCTTGTCTCTTGGTCTTCGGTCAAACAACATACAATTGCGTTATCATCCACAGAGGCAGAGTATATGGCATTATTGCATGCTATGTGTAAAGCTTTAGCAATCTGATATCTCCTCACTTCTATCAATCTCCTAATACCACGACCATTTCTGATTTTCTGTGATAACAAAAGTGCCCTGGACATAGCAAACAGACTCTGTAATATCAAGATCAAAACACATTGACATTAAATACCACTTTATTCATAAACATTTAACTATAGGATCATTCAAGACCTCATGGATATCTACTTCTGACATAGTCACCAATATTTTTACTAAACCTCTACCCAAAGAACTTCATAACAGATTTACCAAGTCACTTGGTATTGTTTCACATTCATGATTCTTTTCTTCATGTCCCCACTTCTACACTGAAGGGGTTGTGTAATCTGAAGTGGAATAGTCAGCTGCATAGTAGTCACATGATCATCACATTAAACTGAACATTAACATGTCACACACCTCAGTTGTCCTCTATCATCTAGATGGGCATTGAGGTTGTGAGTATTGTATTTTTTCTTACTTAAGATTATCTTAAACTTATTATCTACAATACAATTCTGTTCCGTTGACTAGGTATGATAATATAGTTGTTCTCTATTATCTAGACAGGCACTGAGGTTTTCTGTTCTGTTGACTAGTTGATTAGGGTGAGATCTAGCACAACACAAGCACCTGCAGGGGAATCCTCAATGTCACAATTTGAAACATTGGGTGCCACATCTATGGGATCCAGGTCAGGGGAATCCTCAACTTCACAATTTGAAATAACAGGTAATATGTCTATAGCGTTCTCCAAGGCACAGATATTATTTGGAGAGGAAGATACATTGGTTGACTAGTTATAGTTTTTGGATCCTGTGGAGTCTTCCAATGCATAATCAAGTGCATCTGTACAAGGAGACAGATGAAAATGGGAATCCTCAGCATTGTTATGGGAGATATCAGTGACACATCCATAAGGTCCCCTAAAGCCATAATGCTATTTGAAGAAGCAGTTGAGTTGTCTAAATTTTTAGGTTGCATAAATGAAGACTGCTCATTACCATGAGGCTTGTCATTGATGGTTGAATGAGGAATATGTATGTGACCTGACAGGCTTGCTGAGCAATTAGGGGGTCCTGGTAAGTCAACAGGAAATGGAGCAGGTCCAAACAACAGGCTTGCATTATTATCTTGTTTGGCTTTGTTGCTTGTCAAAGTGGTCAATGCAGCAGTCAAAGCAACACATGAAGCATTACATAGATACTTTTTAAAAGGTAAAGAGACAGATACAATTGATACAATTTCAATCCAAGCAGGAGCTGCTTTGTTGATTTGATTAGTTAAGATATTCAAAGCAAATGACAGCTTGGTTAGCAGGTCACTACCCTGAGCTGCTAAGAACAACACTCTCCACAATGCTCAATCTGCCTTGACAACAATACACAGACGTTCCAGCCCACCAATATGCCTCCAAAGCTTTAAAAGCAATCAGAGCTGCTCAAACAAAATAAAATATATATCAATTTACCTGTAGCAGAGAGTCTTTACCAGTTAGTGTATTATATTTGCAAGAAAGAAGTAACATAAGAGAGGATATGAGCAATGTCAAATAAAGGGAGTTGTGCATAATAGTTGAGCAACCATATGAGCTGGCCCTGTTGATGGCACCACTATGCATGATATGGAGGTATTTTAATTGGTCTTGATTGCTAGACCTGCTTTTGCTATACACAACAAAGATATTGAGCAGATATTATAATAAGGACAAGAAAGAAAATACTTATCAACAATAATATCTTTGATTGCCATGATATCGGACAGTAAATAAAGGTTATTTTAAGGCAACTTTAATAGACATTTAAACTGATATCAATTAAATTACCGTCAATAGGCAACTCAGATGTAACACCACACTAGTAAAATTAATTATGATATTTTGAACACCCTTATTGCTGACCTAAGAAGTGAGTTTGGAGTACAGCTTCATGCAAAGATCGGTAAACTTGGGGGTAGGACAGTCTCTCAGTCATTCTCCTCTAGATTCAGCATTTATTTTTTATTTTTTTCAGACAAGGTTTTTATGAAATTTTTTGATAAGGTTTGAGAGTGAGTTTAAAGAGTTTACCAGCTAAAATACAAACTCAAACAATGAAATAGATAGTAGAGATGAACCTACTGAATGGCTATTCTTCATCATTGGCTCTAAAGTTTGTGGAGAGTGCATCTCATCCTCACATACAAGTATGTATATGTTGAGTACACAATATGACAAAATAACTTTGAAAAAGGCTTTGAGTGCCTTATCTTTTGGTACACAATAAACAGGGACATCATTTATAGTATCTCAAAATATGGAGAATATGTCTAAACGGCTAGCAAGAGAAATATTTTTTCTGCCTCAGACAACACATGTGCAAGTGCTTTAAATAGATCAGCAGAGCATGCATAAAGAATATCTGATCAACTTGCCACCACAGGTATGCTGTCAAAGTGAGAAGACAGGTTATGAGTGTTAGGAACAACGTCTGAATACCATGAATAATTGTAAAACTTGGAGTTATTGAGGCAAGGGTGGTGAGATGACATTGTACTGTCTATGGTGACAATTGCAGAACAAAAATAGATGTGGACAATTAAATACAAATCATACAACAATGATAAACATATACAATCATTTGTCATTTGCTGCTGGAGCTAAGACCACCATGATTGGCACTTTCTAATGAAACATGTTTCTGGAACCAGCAGTTTATTCTAGAATAGAGTGGAAGACTTTAGATAATGTGACATGACAAATCTATGGCAATTTCCATGCAACTATGAGCAGTTTTGTTGTCAGCCATGGAGTCTCAAATGTGTGTTGTTGGCATTCAAAATACTAGATATGTCTCCTTCCACCTGCACAATTATATGTTCTAAAAACTTCATATAGTCTCACTGGTGGGTTATATGCAGCCAATCCCAAATGTAGATAAAGTCAGCATATAATGAAGGGCTTTATGTGTCTTCAGGACTACAGTGCAGTTTGTTCTTATTAATTTTTTTCATGTTTAATAACATTGACATTGTTGGATTACAGCTGATTATAAGATTTGAAGCTGATGATTAAATATCCTACGTCTCATTTGTAAGGGTGACCTCTAGAGGCTGTGGCTGTAAGGGTGGCCTCTAGAGGCTGTGGCTCAGTCACACAACTGGCAGAGGGAGATCCAAAGTGTATTAGAGTATGTACTGACAATATCATAATAACTACTCATCTGGCAGAGGGAGATTCAAAGATAACAAGTTTAGGGATTCCCTATGCCAGGTTGGATGCCTCTGGGGCTTCTGAAGCATGGAAAACAACTGTACAGTACAACAAAACCTTAAAAACTCGAAAATTGACTAACCAAACAACTGTGCAAACAAAGCAGGAAAAACTCCGGACTTTAGAAGTCAGAAAAGCAAACTCCAGCTTATATAAGCAGTCTGGAAGCGGTGCTGAAGGGCCCACACTTGTCTGAATGGTAGCTATAGAACCAGAGCATCTCAAGGGCTGAGAGTAGTATTAACAGATCGTGTTAAAAGAATAGAAACAGTAAAATGAAATAATGTCAGAAGAAATAAGAAAATGAATGAAGAGAGAGTGAAGAGATAAGGAGTGAGAAAAGGAAGAAATGAGAAGTCTTCTGACATCACCAACATAAGAAGAATATAAAGTATAAAAATTTACTTACTTTTCCTTTCTCCCACAGACACATTTGTATTCCATTTGCACTGTGGCAAAGCAGGCGACACAGCTTATTTAAATATGATACTGTTTTCTCCATCTTTCAGAGTGAATTACGGGTAGAAACTCAACAGGATATCATCAGACCTGATTTAGACAAAAAATAAAAAGCCCCAATTCAATATTGACAGAGATACAAAGTTGTCCCTTCCTTTTCTTTAATAATAAACATCTGTATATTATCTATTATCCTATTAGATATCAAGAGATCAGAGCCACCATTTTCATTTCTTGTTCTCAATTTTCTACTTTCCACCTCTGTTCCTGAATGCAGTAAAGAAGAAAATCATTTATACAAGTTAGTTTCTATTTAATATTGGCAAATTATAATGGTAAAAAGCATAGGTATGGCCAAGACCATCCTCTGGGTGTTAAATCTGTGCTAAAGCTGTAGAACCACACATAACTCTTGGATATAGCCAGGACCATCCTCTTAGTGCCAGAGCCTGGATAGTGTTTCCAGTGGACAAAATAGTCATAACAACGACCAATTTTGGTTGGGGACAATATCCGTTAATGGAATGGAAGTGTCTTGTGTGCGATCGGAAATAGAGGAGGCTGGAGTAAATGGTTCCAAAAGGGATACATGGAATACAGGGTGAAGTCGGGAATACAATTTGGGAAGTTCCAGGAGGTAGGATGAGAGACCATGATGGGCAAGGATTTTGAAAGGACCTAGATGGCAAAAATCAAGTTTGTTGGATGGGCATGTAGTTTTGATGTTTCGACGGAGTAGCCAAACTAGATCACCAAGCTTGAATTCAGGTGTGGGCATGTGATTGCAATTGTAATAGGACACCATGTAATCTCTATATAATGCGACGATGCCTGGAAAATGATCTGATTAGTCAGTTCTGACTAAGGCTGACAAAGATTTGCCTTTTTTGTTTGTTTTTCGGTCTGTTTTTCAGTAGATAAGAAAAAAAAAGGTGTATATTAAATATAATTTAATAAAAATTCAATGTTTCAATGTATGCTATCTCTCGGACACATGTGGAAGGTGTCCGGAGTCTGTGGATGTGGCCGAGGCCCAAACGCGATTTAGTGGACACCAGTTTTCATGCCTCGCATGTTCTTAAACCAAACAGCACCAATTTTTCCACGGTTTCAACGTTGTAGTGAGTAAACTACA
>QFEW01008034.1:0-12073 GCA_003316525.1 Termitomyces eurrhizus | reverse complement strand
CCATAGATCAAGTCCGCATCGTAAGGGCGTCGCTTTCCCGGAAAGCCCCCGATTCAGCGGAACCTGACAGGATGTGTCATCAGTGTAGGTGCTCGTGATGGTCCTCTCGCCGCCCCTTTCCCTCAACTGTACCGACTGGTCCGCTTCCGACTGTTTGTAGCCTAGTCTTTTCATCTCCTCATCGAGTGTACGCCACCAATTGTGAGCTCCATCCATCGTGCCATAAATAGCCTTGTCCAGTAGTGATACTAACATTTTCTTGCTATCTTTTCCATCGTCTCCACAGTCATGCATCACGCTCCCCTGGACTCGCTCACCTGCAGTAACGTTGACCCTGTACACATCACTAGGGCAGACTTCGTAACCCTCCGGTTGCTCCATGAGGATGGGGACTTGAGTCGGTGCATTGAAATAGGCACTAGTATAATCTATTTGCCATATCTCAAAGTCTTCCATCATCCCCACTGCGAGGTTCATTCGGAGCGACTCGTACTTTACGACGGATGCATATGTGACGAAGTAGTCGATGCCTGGTATTTGCGAAAAACCCTTTGCAACTAAGTGAGCCTTGCGCCCAACCACTTTCCCATCCGCATCGTATTTCAATGCAAAGACCCACCAATTTTTCATTGTCCGAGCTCCAGCAGGGCGCTCCACAAGGTGCCACACCTTCTGTTCATGCATGCATTCCATTTTTTGATCCATGGGGGCATGCCATAGATCAGGGCGCTTCGTCACCTCTGAGTAGGACTTAGGGACCCACAGCTCGTCAGGGTCTGGAACTTGCGATAACAGCGCACCAGGCATGCCTGCCAGGGTCTCCTCCTTGCTTTCAGGGTTGTCTGAGTAGTCGGGCGAGTCCACACCGCGTGACTGGGGTACATTGTGCCTTTTTGCAGCTAATCGTGTCGACCGTCGAGGCTCAATCGGGTCAGGGGCGCTAGCAGTCGGTGCAGGTGCCTGGGCACCATTTTCTGCGATGTGCTGGTCAGTCGCAGAGTTCACGTTGTTGGCCAGTTCACGCTTGGAGGTGGAAACGTCAATAATGTCAAATAGGTCAACTGGCTCCCCCGAACGGTCATTAGGGAGTGTACAATGAGCTGGGCCTTCTTCGAAGATCACATCACGCGATCAAAACATTCTGCCTGTGCTTCGATCAAGTAGCTTGTAGTCTCCCTGTCCGAAGAACCCTACTAAAACCGCCTTGACAGATTGCATATCGAGCTTGCTGGTACCATCTTCCCTTGGGACTCGCATGTATGTCACACAGCCAAACAGGCGCAGATACGAGACGTCAGGCTTGAACCCAGTTCGGATCTCATACGGAGTCTTCCCTGGATGTCGGGAGCTTGGGACCAAATCCAATACGTGCGCTGCTGTGGCTGCAGCCTCACCCCAGTAGTGTGCTGGGAGCCGGGAGTCGCTTAGCATACTTCTTGCTAAGTCAAGGATCGTACGATTTCTGCGCTCAGCCACGCCATTTGCTGCTGACGAGTGTGGTGCAGTTGTTGTGTGCACGATCCCGCGTTTGAGGCAATAGTTATCCCACAGCTCATTGTTGAATTCGGTACCCCTGTCTGTCCTAATCGCTTTCACTTGCCAGCCCCACTGTGTCTCAGCTCGCACATCAAATGCCTCGAGGCAAGTCAGGGTTGTTTCCGCTGCTTTGTTTGCCAGGAACCAGATGGCACATTCCGCACCACCCTGATTGGTTGCCACTAGTATGAGCGATTTACCTCCCGTGGTTTGGACGTGTAAGGGTCCCCACAGATCAAACGCTACTCTTTCATAGGGTGCGGCTTCTGGCTCAACCTGCTCATCAAACGGTCAACGTGCATGCTTGCCCATGATACAGTCTTCGCATCGTCCATTTGCCATCAACTTTGTCACAGTCAGCCCTTTGACTACGTCCTTTTAGATCATTTCGCGGAGTGTGCTTTCCCCTACGTGCGCCAGGCATCTGTGCCAAGTTTTGAAGTCCGTTGGATGTGTCAGCAAGCAAGCAGACAGGGCAGAAGGAGGCTTGGTGAAGGGGATAATGAACATTGTCCCGTCCATATGGCAGCGCATGAAGATCCTGCCATCTGAGTCAGTCAGGACAGCCCCCCCGCTCTCCAGGCCAACTTTTACTCCTTGCTTAACGAGGGATCTGAGTGATATGAGGTTGTGCACGAGATCAGGGGCGTGGAGTGCATTGTCAAATGTCATCTTGATCAGCTCCCCATCACACATCACCCATTTGCGAACTCGCCCAGACCCCAATACCCGGAACTTTCGTCCTTCTGCTGTCACACCCGCAGCTTCTGCTGGGTCTGGCTGGTTGTACGTCATGAAGTCTGCTCGATCAGTAAAGAAATGACGGATGGCCGCTGAGTTGGCATACGTAGTGACACCTTCCCCGATTTGGGTCTGCGTTAGGGTTGCAAACGCAAGACAGCGCACATTAGTTGTGTTGTCAGCTGACACTACCTCTGTGGCATTTGCTTGGGGGGGCAGGCACCTGCATAATGGTGGGTGTTGTCATTGTGGTATTAGCGTTGGCTGTACCCCTATTCTTGCACCACCAATCGGGGTACTCCCCCTCCATCCCACCCCCCTTGCGGAAGCATTTCTCTTTGGGGTGTCCATTCTGACCACAGTTTTCGCACTTCATGGATTTATTGCTTTGGTTCGCATTTGTTTGAACCGCTAGGGCATGCACTGTGTTGGGCAGTGCCACCATGGCAGGACCATGGAGCAAGAGTGCATGTGTAGTAAGCCGTATGATGGCCTCGGCCGAGGTCTTCATGTCAAAGAGTGCGCCTGTTACTGGTGCCCATGTACTCGGCATCGACTTAATGATGTATGCTCTGAAACGTTTATCGTCTATCTCTGCTCTCTGATCATTAGCTCTAGACCATGCCATGCGGAGAGCCCTGAAGTGTGCCTCGATATTGGCTCCGTCCCTGTATTTGATGGTATTTAGCTCCTCCTCAGCTTGGAGTAGCCCTAGGTCCAATTTGGCATCATGCAGGGTTGTAAGCGACGTCCATGATTTAGCAGCACTTCCATCCAACTTCACACCAGCGCCGACCGGATTTATGACGTTAAGGACGATCATGCTTCCGGCGTAGGCATCTCACTGTTGCCACTCTTCTGGTGTTGGGTTGGCAGCCCCCCACCATGTAGTGGCTGTTGTCAGGACTGGAGTGCGTGTGGTACTCCCTTCCTTCTTTGCTGTCGGGTTCTTAATTTTCCTTCTAGATACTCCAGTAGACCTCGTCCACGTGCGGCCTCGGTGATCATTGTTTTAAACGCCTTCCAATTCGATCCATCAAATTTCTCTTCTGTTGGCAGCAGGAATAGGGCCAGGTTTGACATTGTGGGTCGGTTTTGTGGTTCAGTGGTTCAGTGTAAGGTAACTTTCAATGGAGAAAAAAAAATTTCCAGCAAATCGTTTATTTACTGAGTGGCTACGGGGCCCATAACCTGTTTGATATAATACTCAGTCGGTGGATAAACAACTTTATTGCCAGTCTAAGTACCTGTTTGATATAATACTATATAATCAATTAGTAATGACGCAAGGTATTGTATAGGATATTTTGACATACCTCAGTCGGTGGATAAACGACTGAGGTATGTGAGTCCGGTTCCGATCCATTATCAAAAGCAACTGTATAGTTTTTTACTCCCCCATTTCTTTCTGCGACACACTAGCCACGTGGGTCACGTGAGTCTGCACGTACCGCGATTCCCTCCAATAATTCAATTTATCATGCAATTATTGGTATCTGTACTATTATATTTTGTTTATTTGTTTTTTGTTGCTTTTGACATTTATGTGTTTGTTGGTATACTACAGTCAACTCTGTCTTAACCCATAGGGTTTCGTGGAAGCTCAAAGCTATGGGTTTTGGGAGATTATGGGGTACCACAGAGGTTGTTAGAGGGTCATATCTGGCACTTGTAGAAGAGTCACAGTGCCAATTTAAACATTATTTACTGTGTCTATGTCTATGTAGAACTAAAATAATTCAAAAGGCTAGTTGGCTTGAGTGACTTGAATTCATCAAGCCGAGTCATGCCGATTGTATTGGACCACACAAATTTAACGTTGTTAACAAGATAAGATTAAATGGCGATGCTTCCGAGTGCCTCGTATATCCAACTTATTGATGATTTCTGACCATTGAAAAACATATTGACAATTTGTATCATACTTACAACCAAATTGACATATTTCGGTATAACTTATAGGTTATGACCCACCCTCTATGGCTATGGGTTATGGAGTATGGGAGGGCTACCAAAATTCCCTGCAAATGCACTCTGTGGAAGCCCAAAACCTATGGGTTTTGGCAGAATATGGGTTTATACAGCTATGGGTTAAGACAGAGTTGACTGTAGTATATTATAAAACCTGCATGCTGTAATCTTTCTTATCCTCGCTCTTCAGAGATTATACTTCTCTGTTAACTTATAATTTAGTTTACATATCAGCTCTCTCTCTTCTTCTCTCTCACTCTGTTTGTTTCTATATCATTATACTTGGTATTACTATGCTCCCACATAAAAATCAAAGAAATCCACAAATAAACTAGAAAATATGACATGTCCTCTGTATGAACAACTGCAAGCTTTATAAGTTTCTATCTCTCTATCTATCTCTTACTCTTATGCTGATATATTTGACTAAAGAATGCAGACCAGTTAAACATGTGTGTTATATAATCAATTGTATGTATAACTTTGATGTAAGTATTTTTGCAGCTATGTTAGCTGGCAATTTGACTGTCAATGCTAACTCTGCATCTTCCTCTTTAGTCAGATGCAAGATTGGTGTAAGGGCAACCTCTGGAGGCTATGGATTAATCACAAAGCTGGCAGAGGGAGATCCAAAGTATATTTGAGTATATACTGACAATTTCATAATAACTACTCACCTGGGAGAAAAAGATTCAAAGAGAACAAGTCTAGGGATTTCTTATGCCAGGTTGGATGCTTCTGAGGCATCTGAAGCATGGAAAATAACTGTACAGTACAACAAAACCTTAAAAACTCAAAAATTGCCTAAATAAACAACTATACAAATAAGGCAGAAAAACTCCAGACTTTGGAAGTTAGAAAGGCAAACTCTAGCTTATATAAGTGGTCTGGAAGTAAAGCTGAAGGGCCCACACTCATCTAAATGGTAGCTAAAGAACCAGGGCACCTCAAAGGCTAAGAATAGTACTAATAGATAGTGTTGAAAGAATAGGAACAGTAAAATAAGAGAATGACAGAAGAAATAAGAGAATGAATAAAAGGAGAGTGAAGAGATAAGGAGTGAAAGAAGAAAGAAATGAGGAGTCTCCTGACAACTATTTTTTTCCTGCTTGCTAACCCCCTTTCATTGGGCTTAGCTATCTACTCCTACTGCAGCTTATTATCAGGAAAGTTTGTGATACAACACTAAGACATATAATTATTCTCTTTATGCTACTAGCTCCTTGTTTTGGAGCCAACAGGTTGCCTTTCAGTTTTTATTTGCTTCTTGTGCAGTTACTAATCACTCCTCCAGCACCTCCTCCTTTTATAATATCATACTCAGTGTTGCAGACAAGGCACTCCAATAGGTGCAGATAGGGTTCACGTAGTAAGGCCTGAAATAGATATCTTCACTATGTATTAGCATTTTTATATGAATTTGTGTCTAGCTAAATGTATGTAATTTGAGACACTAATTGTTAGCATCCTAGTTCTTTTATTGTTCATCATTGCTTGTTCTTACTATCTAGGGCAATTTTATCATCATTTACTAGCTCTGTTTTTTCTAGCTCTTGTAGTTTAGCAGTGTTGATATCTAGTGCCATTAGGAGTAATGAGATATGCTCTTATGCTAAGTAAGAAACAAGTCAGAATGCTGCTACCAGTTTGTGAAAAACTGAACCATCCAACTTGCAAAGCACATAGGCACCTCCCCTATTGCAAGATACTACAATGAGAGGACCTAAATACTGAAGTTGCATCTTCTTGTTATAGGCAACCTCAATCTTTGAATTTCATATTAAGACTAGTGCTTCTGTTGCAAAGTTATAGTCTCAAATGATAGCACTATGCTTGCTTTTGAATCATAGTGCTGCCTGTTGTTGAGCTTGGAATACTGCTTTGTGCAAGCATTTAAAGATCCTCTATGTGGCACTGTAAGTCTACAACTTGTCTTACTATCATGTTGATAGAAGAAATAACTGAGTTCAGAGGAGTTGTAAGTAAGTCACTTCAACTATGTTGGCTGGAAAGAGGGGGTAGGTGCCAGTCACAGCATAGTAGGGAGAGCAACCCATCTTCTTGTGTATAGTAACATATTCAGACCAAAACACCAAATAGGTCACTTCACTCCAGCAACTCTTGTCACCATCTACTGCCTTGAAAAGTGCTTGTCTAATGTCAAATTGTAGTTGTTCTACAATGCTGTTGGCATGTTTGTTGTAGCCTGAGACTCAAATATGCTGGATATTATATTTCTTAGCTAAATAAATTAGCACCTTGACTATATAAGCACCATTGTCTGTGACAATCTCATAAAGCACTTCCCATATGCAAATGACATCTTCAAAGAGCCATTTAGCTATAGCATTGGTGTTTTCTTGTTGTAATATTTGAAATTCCAACCAGTGCACCAAGGAACATCTTTCTTGGATAATGTACTTGTAGCATCCCTGACTTAAGCATATGCATAGTATCAATATATATCTTTTCAAACAAGAGTGCTGGTGTCACTACAGTAAAGGAAATGAGAACCTGGCACATTTGTTGAACTGAGCACAAGTGGCAGGTATGTATATATCACATGATATTGGCACTTACTTGAGACCACCAAAAACATTCCAATATGTTTGCCTAAATAGCATAAAGTCCTTGGTGCCCCAAGTCATCATGCACAGTGCACAGGATTCTAACATGGTTATCTGGCTTAATTACTAGCTTGTACACTCCAGCCTTATATTGTTGCCAAAGTTGCTCTTCTGCTAAGAAGAAAGTTGTTGCATATTAAATAAATGTGGCATATTCTATATTAGTAAGGTCCTGCAAATCATGTAGCCATTTCCTAACTTGAGCAACTTGCTGATCTTCTACCTTAGCTTCAGTGCTTCATAGCACTGCTGTATATGGTAAATTTTGGCTATCTTTCTTTAAGAGTCTTAGTTTCTCAACTATTTTTAAATCATTAAAAAGCTTAGTGGTGTTATAGATACTAGCTATGTAAAATGTCACTGGTGCTCAAATTAAACCAGATTGATAGAGAACAATAAGATGTAGCCAGGTTGAAACTGACTGATCTTCACAAAGCAAAGACACAGGTAGCTGTATGATGTGTATAAAACTATAGAGTTAGTTGATCCAGTTGTCAAATCTTTTATTGTTGCTATTATCTGGCACCTCATCTGCTGGCTGTCATGGCCATTGCAATAGTCTATCTAGCCTATAGAAGGTGCTTCTCATATAAACCAAATTGAAGTAAAACATAAGTATTGCTACTACCCAGCGATTCATACTTGCTGAATGTTGAATATTCAGATTCTGTAGCATCTCTTTGATGAAGCATGTATGACCTTGACAATCAGATTTTGAACCTCAATAAAATACATTTATAGTGTCTGAAATAATTGAAATAAGCCATATAACTCTGGCTTAGGCTGACTGTAGCATAATTTTCTGTCATTAAAAGTAATTGATCTGAAGCAATTTTAGTGCCTTATTTCTCTGTTGGCACTATCAGACTAACACAAAAGAAAGCCAACTGCAATGTATGATGTATTGACAGCAAGAATAACAAGGTTAGCAGTAGTATAATTAATGAGAATTAAAGGCTTTTGTCAGGGGACTTTCATTTCTTCCTTTTCTCACCTCTTATCTTTTCACTCTCCTTTCATTCATTCTCTTATTTCTTCTGACATTATTTCATTTTACTGTTTCTATTCTTTAAACACTATATGTTAGTACTACTCTCAGCCCTTGAGATGCTCTGGTTCTTTAGCTACCATTCAGACAAGTGTGGGCCCTTCAGCACTGCTTTTAGACTGCTTATATAAGCCAGAGTTTGCCTTTCTGACTTCTAAAGTCCAGAGTTTTCCTGCCTTGTTTGCACAGTTGTTTGGTTAGTCAATTTTTGAGTTTTTAAGGTTTTGTTGTACTGTATAGTTGTTTCCCATGCTTCAGAAGCTCCAGAAGCGTCCACCCTGGCATAGGAAATCCCTAGACTTGTTCTCTTTGGATCTTCCTCTGCCAGGTGAGTAGTTATTATGATATTGTCAGTATATACTCTAATACACTTTAGATCTCTTTCTGCCAGCTGTATGACTGAGCCACAGCCTCTAGAGGTCACCCTTACAGCTTTGCTTCTTGTAGCATCTTTACTAGATCTTTTTGAGCATTAATTTGATCAGGTCCAAATTCAAAGAGAACTCCCAAACACATTAAGCAATTAAGAGCATGCACTCAATACACAAAATGATGAATAAACATATGGAGTATCCCTACAGTGCCTAAAAAAGTGCAAACTTCCAAGATGTTATAACAAGCACTTCATTCTTCTAGAAGTGCTAACCAGCTCTCCTCTGGAATCTTGCCTTCTGGCATGCAGACATCCCTAAAATTTTAAATTGTAGCATGCAAAGAATCAACTTATGACCTGAAAACATCCCACTATAATATTTCATGTGCTAAAGCACTTGGTTAACTAAATGAAAGAAGTCCCATAGTGCTATGCAAATGTTTGGATTCTCTAGGTGGACTTCAGACTTGCTAATTATTAAGCACCAATCTTTTGGTTCCTTAACATCTACATCATTGATGAAGCTAAGCACATGGTGCAGTATTTTGGGCTGGAGGATAAATATAATGTCATCATAAAATATAAGTATTAAATTTGTCCATCCTATAAAGAGAGTAACTAAGTGTAGCGCCTCAAATGGTGTTTGAAACATTGTTAGATCCCTAGAGAAAGGATGAATCAAGCATTCATTGTAGCTAATATATAGATTGACAGTGGTGCCACATATGCATCTTGCAAAAGACTCAGCAACATGATCAGAAAAGGGCAGCATTCCTGAATGACAAATTATAACTTTGTTTAGCAGCTCTAGACTGTAGACTATACATAGCCTCTCATTTTTCTTTAGCATACAAAACTATCTAGATTGGTAAGCCAGATTGGAAGGCTCATATATGTCGGCTGCTATCTTAGAGCAAAAAATCCAGCATATTTCAGCTTCTATCCCTGGCAATATAGGTCAATCATGTTTAGTCCATGGTATGTGTAGTATAGTTAGTATAACAACTAGTGGAAAGAAGTCAGTTCTCAATTTACCATGCTCAGAATCTTTCCAAGCAAATACCTTGTTTTGTTTCTTCATGAAGTCTATCAATATGTCTAGTTCTGCTATCAATAAGAATCCTGTATTGTAGATGCTAAGGAATAGCACCTTGCATTCTGCTGTAAATTGTCCTGTCAGTTCAAAAGATAGTGGGTTTGGATTGAATTTAAGAAGAGTCAGTAATAGATTGCCTACTATCCTTCTCTTAATTCAAAATTCCTTGGATACAGTGCTCATTACTGGTTTTGTTTTAAGTGCTATTGGCTTGTACTTCTTTTTGACCTGAACCCCTTTGCATTTAAGGGTGCTAGCATTAGCAAATGAGCTATAAGTGGAACTTTGGTTTTTAGCAAAACTGGATATCAAAGATTCTTTAAAGTCAGGTGTAGAAATAAAGGTATAGGTATGATAAAGCTTTGCTAGTAAGTGATGAAGAAGAATTCAAGATTTCTGAAGCTAAAAGAGTATGTGATATAAGAGTTACTTGTTCAGTCCAATGATGATAGTCCAAAATAAGCACTTCATCTCTATGATCCTCATCACTCATCTCTTTAATGGCACTGGGAAACACTCACAGAAGTCATTGCTAATATATGGTCACTTCTTTGGCCCTGGTTTCTGGAATTTTCCTCGGGAAAATGTTGGTACTGTCCTTCTGACATCTGAATTAGGATCACTAATAGTTAGCATTGTTTTCTTCTTGGATGTCATCTTGACTACCAATCTTGCTAGCATGTCAAAGGGTCTTTCTAATAATAAATCATATGTGGGTAATCAGAGAATGTGGGTTTGAAAATAGAATGTAAGGTCACCAATAATGCAGGAAACATTCCAAGCTATTTCCAAAAATTGATCAATAGTGCTGTTAGCACTCTGCATGTTAAGAATACTCACTGGATTGTAAATAATGCCAAGCTTGTTAGCAATGTTGGCAGCTATTAAAATGATCTGTGATCCGCTATCCACAATAGATTCTATCTTGCTTTTCCTGTCTATACTTAACATAATTGATCAAATAGCATGGGAGTCTTGGGCTACAGTAAGGATAGCAGGATTGTTGCCAGATCTTAGTGATTTGAGGTAGGTTTTGACCAGATCAACTGATGTAGCTTCTTTAGATGGTGTGGCTTCTTCTTTGATTTCCATAGCTACTGCTTCTGTAATATATGCAAATCCTGGTAGTACATTGTTGCATTCATCTATGGCCATTATATTGTTAGCTATGTTCTATCAAGGAGTAACTGCATCAGAAGTCAAAATAAACATTTAATTATAGGCTGAAAACTGTAAGCCTCCTAGTAGCAGTCTCAACAAAAATATATCTCCAAAACATCCCAATAAATACACAAAAAAGTACAGAACAATAGGCAGGAACCAGCTCAAACTATTAGCTCAACAATAGTCCAACCACTATTATGGGGAGAGGAAGCATGGGAGTTGACAGAGGGGAGAAAATGGGATCAATTTGTGATAATCTAGATCAAGATCAGATCTGACAATGCCCAATTTGACATGACTGAAAGGGGAAAGGAAAAGAATCATGGAGGGATGTCAAAAGAAGCATGGAATGCAGGGAAGCACTAAAAGGGGAAAGAAGGATCTATGAATGGGATTGTGCTAAATAGAGCTGAAGCAAATGGGGAAGTGGCAATCAGAAACATCTATATAGAATGGGACGACCGTTTTGTGGGAATTGATTGATTAGTCAGTTCTGACTAAGGCTGACAAATACTTGCCTTTTTCGTTTGTTTTTCGGTCAGTTTTCCAGTAGAAAAGAAAAAAAAAAGATATTAATTAATGAAAAAGAGTGTATATTAAATATTTAAATGTACAATATCTCCCGGACACATGTGGAAGGTATCTGGAGTGTGTGAATGTGGCTGAGGCCAAAACGCGATTTAGTGGACACCAATTTTCACGCCTCGCGTGTTTTTAAACCAAACAGCATCAATTTTTCCACGGTTTCAACATTGTAGTGAGTAAACTACACTACAAAGTAAGTGTTGATTGATTGATTGATTTACAAATATTAATAACCATTCTTATAGCAACGCTTCGAAATTCAATTACAAAGTAAGTATTAATTGATTGATTGATTGATTGATATTAATAAATGATTGATCTAGCTACAACTTCGAAATTTGATTACAAAGTAAGTATTGACTGATTGATTGATTGATGACTATTAACAAACATTCTTATAGCGAAATTTTCACACTCAACTACAAAGTAAGTAATTATTAATTGATTGATTGATGAATTTTAACAAACATTCAATAGCTCGACAACTTTCAGCTATTGATTGATCATTGTAAGTGATTTTTAATGTATTTGAGCTTAAAAAATGCTTAAAAATTCGAAAAAAATCACAGAAAAATCAGGGAAAATTCAATTCAGCTTATAGTGAAAGTTTGGGCTATTGTAGTAAGTGACTTTCATTGTTTTTGAGCTTTATAAGTGCTTAAAAAATTCAAAAAAATTCAGAAAAATTCTATTCAGCTTACAGTAATACTTGGACAACTTTGAGCTATTGATACACTCATCATGTAAGTGTCTTTCAATAGTTTTAAGCTATGAAAATGCTTAAAAAATTATTCTTTCAGGCAATCTTCAACTACTCATTCTAATAATGGACCCAGTACTCCTGAAGGTCAAAGACAGCAGACTAGGATTCAAAGCAGGCTACAACAGTTACAAATGACTGATCCTGATGAGCGTCGTTCAAATAGAAGTAG
>QFEW01007993.1:0-19486 GCA_003316525.1 Termitomyces eurrhizus | reverse complement strand
ATATATAAAGTTTGATGGTGAGTTTGGAAATGTGAGTATTACTCCGTTGATATTAGAATTCTCGAGAAACTACTCACGTTGAAAACGATGGTGCCTCTCGTTCATGTCTAAACTCCGATTTCAGCAATAATACGCGAAAATGAGAAGGGAAGGGCATACGAGAGCGAATATGTCGGTCCTGGTAAATTTCGCGGGACACAAATGACAACACTTTGTCTGTGGCGACAAAGGCATATTCCCTATCGTCAGTAAGGTTAAACCAAAGCTAGATTCCCTCCGAGAGTGTAAGCTTTACCTCTGTGGCTTCTCATCATACTCATGTCACCGTTAGCTTTCAGATCGACCGGAGACACCGAAATTGGGTCAGAGAACTGTAAGTTCATCGCAGGTGGGGTGGCTTTTCAGAACGAGAGGAAAGCGTTCCGAGGAGGCTATAAAAACCTATTGTCGTAAGTACCATACTACATCAGCTGAGCACGCGTAACATCAAGTGTTTGACGAGGAAAGGATGTGGTGAACGCCTCAGCAACACGTGTCTATAAGTTTCGTGTCCTGCTGCCAATCGAGAATAACGAGACTTGATAAACATCTATTCTGAGACGAATGGTATGAAGCAGCCCTCGGAAAACAGGAATGGTCATGGTCGAAGTGTTTGGAAAAGTCCGAGGCCTTGATTTCTCCCTTGATTCTCATTATTGGAGCGGTTGCATTCCGGTCTCCGCGACACATAACGATGTATATACCACTGAGATCTGTGCTGACGACAAGTTGTTCAATTCTTTGCTGCGGATTTCACAAAAAAAAACCAAACTCCCGCTAGTCGTCTGCCCATCTAGTGGATCCGCCGACGAGCGTGCCAAGGCGCAATTACGGCTCACCATTGAGCAAATGAAACAGACCATCTCTGTCTCCCCGGGCGCGGCGACGTGCTTTGTTGAGTCGACTACATGGGATCGATCAACTGGATGCGGTTAGACCTGGTCGTCCGATCCATCTACACCTCAGTCGCACAGTGCGTCTCAGCGCTTCTCGAAAGGGCACAAGTCGACCCATACCACGTGGACAAGATCGTCTACGTCGATGGGGTCGACGTCATTGCCTGGGCTAGACAAGGCGTTCCAAACGACAGTCGGGTTCCGCGAGGACATCGAGACCTTTTTCGCGAGGGACAGTGGTGGGTATCAGGGTGGGCGAGGGTGTTAGAGTGTGGGTGTGTGGTGCAGGGTGCGCTGCTGGCGGCGATCCTGGACGACGTAGGCGCACCGTTAAGTTCGGGCAGCGTATGAGCGTGGGCTTAAGAGTACCCAGGTTCAGACGACGGGGCGGACTGTGGGCTTGCTGTTACCTGGTGGGGAGAACACTGAGCTCGGGGGTATGTGGGTGCCTATTGTGCACAAGGAGACTGTGCTGCCTGCGCTGCCTTTTCGACGTGTAGCTCGCAGAGGGGGAGAGGCAGGTTGCGTTTGAAGTGTGGCAGGTGGCTGAGTCGATCCGTGTTGAGAAGGTCGGGCCGGCGGCGGTAGACGCGGATGAAGAAGACGAGAAAGAAGAGGTAGAGGTGAAATACCGTGTGGTGAAGGAGACGTTCCTGGTCACGATGCAAGTAAACGCCAACCTCGGCCAAAGGCAAGCCTAAGAGTGCTGGCACGTCGTCTTCACTGACTTTGTGTGGGTGCCACACACTATGCGGTTCGACCCAGAAAGGTCCCGTTAATGGTATCCAAACCGCCAAGCATCCCGCTTTTCGACGTCCTCTATTGACGCATGTTCGTGGAGACGCCACACGGCGAGTTACGACTGTACCCGCAGTGTTATCCATCTATCGAATGATAGTGGATGTCGAGGAGGACGCAGCAGGATTTTCGTCAAAATGGCTTCAGAGTTTGTGTCAAGCAACGGCTGAGCTCGAAAGCCAATAGATTGGGCCTTGAGATGGGAGACCGTTGTATCAAGAAAATGTCGGAGTCACATACGAATGTGTCTTCCGTGAAGACGGTGGATAGACACAAGAGATTTCCGTAGAAATGTCCACAGACCTCCCGGCTTTCGCACGAGTTCAATAAACACCGTCAATCGAGATACGAGATCAGAAGCGTGAACGCATCATTCAGCTCTCAAGACAGATCTTTTGACCATCATCGGATTTTGTTCTCTCACAGAAAACCGCTTTGAGCATGGATTGCGAGACTTGTAAGAAGTGATGTGCAGGAAGAGCTAGAAAACAGACATCTGAAAGCCGCCAGTTGATTTGTGTGAAAAACGTGTCTGTAGGTGCTATGTAGTATACAACGCCGTTAGATAAGATGCTAGAATTGGCTAAGGATCCCGATTCGGAGGGAAGGAAAACCACGTTGCGTGCCTGATGACATAATACAATTACTCCTTGAGCCAGTGCTGCCAGCAGCGCGATGGACCAGACTCCCGTTTCTCTCTTTGACACGTACGAGCTCGACTTTCGACACATCCTTGACGGGATCAAGGACAAACTCGAAGCCAGCGGGAGCGGAGGTACGTATGGTGGCCGTGCATGGGTCACCCTTGTTAATCTCAAGCGTTTCGCAACAGAGCAAAGACGTGCCGCGCTACGTAAAGTCGAAATAGAACTCGACGAGGCAGATGACATCGTAAGCCCCCCAGCCGATTCAAAGTTGATTGAAAAAAGGGGAATGGTTTGGGCCCAACGACTCGATAGGTGTCTGCGCTCGAGGTCGAGATTCAAGGCATACCGCAGTCGATCAAGGCACAGTATTCGATGCGGATGAAGCAGGTCAAGGGTGAACTTGCGCGATATAGGAAACTCGCAAAGGATGTGCATGCGCAGCAAGCGCGGTCGGATCTGCTTGTGCGAAGCGGGGGAGGGGGTGGGAGTGTGCAGAGTTCCAACGACCCATATGACGAACAGGACGATCGCGCGCGGCTGCTTATTGGGACTCAGATTCTAGACGGGAGCAATAGACGGCTGAAAGATACGCAGAGGGTTGCATTGGAAGCGGAGGATCAGGGCGCGGATATATTGAGGACGCTGAGAGGCCAGAGAGAGACGTTGGAGACTGCAAGAGATACTGTGAGTTTCGAGTAAACGCGTCTTTTCGTGGTTTGATATCGATTCTGGTTTGTGCAGCTACGAGGCGCAGATTCAAATATCGAACGTGCATCTGGAACGATCAAGAAAATGATCAGACAGTGAGTCCGCGTTTTGTCCCTCTGTGTATGTATCATCGACATCTTTTCAGAATGTACAAGCAGCGGTTCATCCTCGGCGCCATGACGATGCTTATCATCTGTATCGTCATTATCATTCTGTACTACAAAATCGTGCGATAGTTGGACCATTTCACTCTTGATTCTTGGACAATGCTTCCTTTGTCCCTCGCCAGCTAATTATATATATTGCTATCTATTCCACCTGCTAAGCATGCATTTTTAACTTCAATATACTTCTCATCTACTCAACAACTATCGATGCATTGGGAAGGACCTCGACCTCAGCCAGGGACTCTGAGAGAATGGTCGTTTGCGCGCGACGAGCAGGATTCTCAAGATGACCAAACAATGCATGACAAGAAAGACAATACGATAGATAGCTATAGAGACCCTTTTGTTTCTCGGGGTTGAGGAAATTGTAGGCTATGATATCATGGACTGATGAGTGTGGCGGGGGACATGAGGAAACGAAGGCAAGACTTACAATACAAGCCCTGGTCTACGTGTGTGATATACGCGACAGCAAGATAACATGCGAGAAAGATGATGGATACGGGAAGGGAGAGCCATGGTGCGGGAGGGATGTTCGTAAGTAGGACTTCTGCTATATATGGCCAATTGCATAGCGACGTTGTTCCAAGCTATGAAAGAAGACTCAAGGATATATCTGATTACAATAAGGAAATGTGGCGTACATGTTTCGACCTTTGAATGTAGCCGGAGACACGAGAAGGGTTCAGAAACACGATATGTACTACGACAGCTGATCGATGGTTAGGAGCGCAATGCACAGTATCAGAACAAACGGCTTACGGCAAGTTCTGTTCGTCACTTTCAGCGTCCAAATGAGTTTGAAGGCGGGTTAAAATGTGACGAAGGTGACGATGAAGAAGCGTACGATACCACGCGGGCGGAGGGCTCTATACAAACTCTTAACGTATTCATGAATCTTTATGTGTCTTGTTGATATGAACCGGCCAGGAACGTGTATCTGCGAGCTAGCCCAGCGGGGACATAGTTAGATACAAGCTGTACACGTCACAAAGGTGTTCAAAAATTCGAATTTCGCAGAACAGCTACTTGTTGCTAGAGTTCATAGGTTCCTTTGTTTCCATGCAAGGGAGCGCGTAGGATATTGAGGTAGAATGAGAGGTGTGCACATAGACAGGTCAGTTGTGGATAAGAGTGCAGAAAACTAGTGGTCACATAGCAGACGAGAGCAGAGAGAGAGAGCAGCAAAGATAACAATTACGATAGTGATAAAGGGCGGAGAGTGGAGAGTGGGGAAGAGGCGATGAGAGCGTACTGAGTAAATAGTAGTACAATGCAAGATATAAGGCCAGAAGACCGGTGATATAATTCTCTATATCGAACGGAAAGTATCCGTGATCAAGTCCAAGATGAAGGATATGACGAGAACGAACGATCCAGTACTCGTGTGGCTATACCAACAACCAATCCGAGTACCCTCACAAGATCGCGATCCACTAGTCATCCTTTGTACGCTGAGAATTGCTCAGCCAGCAATCGGGCTCAGCCAACGGAACAGAACCTACCTGTTGATCCACTTTCGTAACAGCGCTGTGTGCCTCCATCTTATAAGTATCGTGATTGCGATCATCATCGACCTGCCGCAATCAATAACGTCGACATTTAGAAGCAGAATACGAAGCGTGAAATTGGACGCTTACCTCTCCATCGTCCCCCTTTCCTCTGTTTGCCGAGATCAATTGGCAAATATGCTTGAGCAAACGCGAGTTGCTCGCTACAGGAAGGAGACGACGAAGGGAAAACATAGTCAAAGTGCGCTTTGTGAGCTAGGGAATACCGCCGCCCATGTCCAATGCCTTTAAGTATTCTGCTCACCGGGCTTGTCCGTTTGTCGGATTGTCGGAAAGAAGCAATGATGTTTTTCAACTTCTTCCATTAGAAAGACATGACCGCACAAAGAGATCGCCGTCGGGAACATGTTTCGGTGGACTGGGGACGTGACAGCGTATAAATGAAATGAAATCCGAATAGGTGATAACTCGCGGGAAATAAGAATTTAGAGATCGCCATGACATCACAAGATCAGGAAAAGCTTATTATTTCCACCAGAGGAAACACGAAAAAATAACCAGTTTGACACTCACCGCAGCATGTACTAAATTGACGTCCATCTGGATACTGTTTGGCCATGAAATTAGTCACGCCAACTTCCCGAAGACACGGGGTCACACCATCCTTATTTAAGAAACAAAGCACATTGATACCTCGTTTTAGACAAATTGTATCTCGGCTCCAGTCGGTCAGCAAGCCGAAGGAACTGAAAAAAAGAAAAGGAACCAAGCACTTCTTCTCGCCCTGCAATTGGCGAGTATCCATTCGAGAATCAACGAGAGCAGACTCCCTCTCATCTCCGCGCATCAGCGGTGGAACTCGTAAGGGGTACCCATCTTCTGACCCCATGTAGCTTAGAAGACCAGCCGTAATACCACGCTCCTACTTTGCATTTTGTGTTCCTCTGAAAACGATTCCGTCGGCTTTGCATGCAGCAACTCTGACGCAGCATTATAGCGGAACGAAATATATTCGTGTACAATAGTAGACGATATAGTACTGGAGTCAAATATCGAAGGATGGTAAGCACATGTGTATGTATCGTAGAGATATGACAAGATAATGAAGTCAATATGACTTCACTATGAAAATCGTAATAAAAACGTAATACATGACGATTTATGACATCATCCGAGGTCAGTCGGCGTTTCGTGGTTTACTTCAACAACCCAACGCTAGTGTTTCCAAGATCTCTCCGATCAGACGCACCAATCAAGTGACGTGGTAACACCAATTCTTAGTCTCCAACGCTTGAAGAGCATTTATTGTGTTATACATTCCCAGTAAGAAATGTTTGGTCCAGAGACAAGCACAAACCTTGACTAGTCGTACAGGCACACAATGGCAAGGCAAGGAGCTTCGTTACTATTAGAACTTCAAGAAAGTATTGTCGAGTACCTGTGGGATGACCACAAGTCACTCGAAGCATGCAGTCTTGTATCATCTCAATGGTCCGAGCGAGCACGTACACTGCTGTATCAAGACGTCACCGCCAGAATCCATAGTCAATTCTCACTTGCATCTGCTGCTGATAATGCACACTCCAGGAGGTTTATGGAGCTGTTGGAAGCACCGCAATCGCGTCTCGGACGCTACATCCAAAACATCTACATTGAAGGGTCAGACTTTTCCCCTTCAGCAGCCGAGAGATACCTTGACGAGGATCTAATATCTGTGTTATGCACGACACTTCCACGCTTATCCCGTGTTTGCCAAATGACGCTGGCCTTCGTCGACTGGGAGATGATCCCTGAAGATGTGAAGATTCAGCTGGGGCACTTTACCAAAGTCAAATCTCTGACTTGGAAAGAAGTCTTTTTCAATCATTTGGACCAGTTGGTTGTCTTCTCGGCTGACAACTTCCCTGAGCTCCAGACTTTGAATATAGATCTACACAATGTGAAGCCTGTGTATCTAATTGACTGGTCCTGGTTCTCTGCACACCCAATCAAGTTCCCATCGTTGCGGGCTCTGAAACTAGATTTGCAGGAGCCGACTGCGTCCTTCCTCGATGCAATACTCTCCAACATCATTGTGCCTGTACCGAACATCGACACACTTGATTTGCACATCGATGATTGGTCAACTTTGCATTCTGTCAACTCCTTCCTGAGAGCTACCGGCCCTACCCTCCATGTTCTCAAATTGTATAGCCACGACATGATTTATCTCGAAGATTATGGTCTAAATCATGATTTCTTCCCTTCTCTCAGAGAGACGGTGAATTTGAAATCGTTGCATTTTCGCAATTGCATCTGGACTCGAAACATCCTCCGCACGACTAGCTTTGCGCTACCAAACCTTGAAGAGATTCACATCGCCACCTCGATGGGCGGTCTCCAGTTGGAATTGGTAGAACGTTCAATACTGGAACGAAAGGCGCCCAATATCAAGGTGATCATGTCCATGTTCAGTTGGGGACTTGATGTGTCAGACTTCTTATGGTCGACAATGCCAGAGTTATGTCGACGTGGACAGGTTTACTGTTGGACATCGGACAAAAAGATACAAATGGTCCCTACTACTCGCCCAAACCAGATGCTGGCAGAGTAATATATTAAGGACTGTAAGTTAGAGTCACGGCTGGTATTATATTGACCTGTAATCTAGTCACATCGAAGTCTTTAACATTGCTTGAACAATCGACGAGATCGATGTGAGGTTGTGATGTCCGTTCAAAAGTTTAAGACGGACACTAAACTGCCTGAGTTAGTCTATTCCAACCAATTCAACAAGAATAAACAGAGGATAAACAGAGGATAAAAATATTTAAAGTTTTCCATCAGGGATTCTTCGATGGGTCACATAAGAGTTTCCAGAGAAGAACTTCCTCAAGCACCATTTTTCTTCGGTCCGACGGACTGCTCAAGTCCTTGTTTGACGCATCTCCAAAGCTAACAAAACAAACCAGATCCGAAGGGTGTTCATGAGGGACATTCTTACGAATCACTATGTCTGACAGAGAAATGGTTCCTAGTAGATACCCAGCTTTATGGATTTCTCCAAGAGCGAGATGCGCAGACACACTATGTAACACTGAGTTCGAAGACAAAGAAAGAGAAAAAAAGGAACGTCGGCTTACACATATGCATGATCAATCTTTCCTTGCTTCTTCCATAACTCTTCAAGAGACACATCACCAATATCCTCCACGACCATCGCTTCGTATCTAATCCTCGAACCTTCGTTACCATCAGATGTATACAACGCGAAGTACCCAAGGAGTTGGGGTACACAACCCACCCCTGCTTTCTGCAAACCGAGCAGAATGTTGTACTCGTTCCTCCGACGACATAAGACGCTGTCCACATTCGCAGTTTTCACCACGACGGACCCCGAGAATTGGCCTGCAATGCCCAAAGAGGGGATGTTGTTTATCTCATATGTCCCTTTCGTGGTGTGTCGATCAGCATCGATGTGTATGTGAAGAATATCAGCGTTCGAGACAAGGAAGTCATTTCGGGACGGGGGTGTTGCTGCTGGGTCTGGAGGGACACGGCAATAGAGGACGTCGGGGATGAAAGATCCTGATGGAAATTTGGATGCTTGGCGTTCGGATAGGACTATCCATTGACGGGACTTTGCTTGATTAAACGGCACGATGTGCGGCAACTATACAGAGTCAGTGAAGAGGACTTGTCAGAAAGTATGGTGGTAATTGTACCTCGACGGGCATTTCCTTAGCCATTTGTCTCCTAAAGGGATTCTCCAGACTCCACGTAAAGGGTTTACTAGCCTGCATCTCGTCATAGCGATACTCCGCATCCCGGATCGCAGCAATGAAGAATCCCGTCAAAGTTTTCGCGGTCCACTTCATGTCTGTCGAGAGTACATCTGAAATGTACACACACTGTTCACGCCTGTTTCTCATCAAGTACATCTTACGACGCCCTGAACATAAACAAGCGAAAGTGACATCGTCTTTGACCATCTCCGCCCAGACCTAGTAACGCCATTACCGTTAAGATGAGCTCTGACAAAAGATTAAACAATACTATAATACCTGTTGCATGATGTATATTGCGTGAACGTGGTCTTCCCGTTCGACATGTTCAGAAATCCGTGGTATTTGATCGCGAGGTACGGGGTTGCCAAGTATACTCTGACAGACTGGATAGGGAGCGTCATATCCTAGCGGTTCCCAATAGACGCGAGCAGTTCCATCCGCATTGGGCAGAGGATGCCCTCTCCTTCTAATGGTTTGACACAATTCCTTATGCTCACATTCGATCCACGGAAACGTTTTGCTTACACTTAGTTCTCGAATACACTGAAACACAGCTAGATCGCCTGCTAGAAGGTTTTTAAACTCCCAAGGAGCCAGAGTAGGGTAGGACGACATGAGCCCTGCGTGGAATGGTGAAAGCAATTTCGGAGAATGCGTCCCGAGATAGCCAGATGCGAAACTGTCGACCATCTTGAAGAAACCGTCCGCGAGCGCGTAATTCTTGTACCCTGTCTCAGGGATCATGTCCCACCGGAGAAACCCTTGCGACCATCTGGGAAGTTGGAACTCCAACGTTGAAGCAACAACGACACACTGTCGTGCTAATGTGGTACTATATATCTGCTCAATGGATGCTTCATTTCGGATATTGTCAATTTTCTCATTCGAGAAAATAGCCTTTGCCCTCTTTTCCCAGCCAGGAAACTGATTGACGTCTTCGTATCGCCTCGTCTGTCCATTGAGGACATATATCGGACGGGTGGAGGGCAGGGGCCCTTTATTTCGGAGATACCTAGATAAGGCGTCGTCTGCTAAAGCTTCGAAATCATTAACTAGAGAAGGACAATAAACAACACGTTCAAGTCGGAGGTGGTGATCAAGGTGCTGGTCGAACCCGGCGGGATCACGGGTATTCCTTGATGAAGTGTGCCCTGGGCCAGGAAAAAGAGCAGGAAGTGAGGACTTGAAAAATTCGTGGACCGCCTCGAGGTCCGGATCAGATGGAGGGATATTGGGAGGATAAGACATGGCTTATAGACGAGAAATAGCAGAGGTAATAACAACCTGTTGATAATAGTTGGGGAGGGAAAAGTCCTCACCATCGTTTCTCCTCTTTATATCAAGTCACCACTTTCGAGGCATCGAAACAAAGATTGTAAGGTGGAAATTGTGATCCAATAGTGTATCGATGGCTTTGTGTATAGTCGCTAGGAAACGGAAATCCAGAGAATAACTCAGCACCTAGAAACTGTGGCACTTGGTCATAGATAGAATAAAACTTACTCGTGTGTAGGTTTATTGTTGAGCGAATCTCCAGGCTATTCATGACCCTTCGCAAACTAGACAGATATCCAATCTCTTGGAGTTACCGTGACAATTGGACGAGAACAAGGGGAGCCCAATGTATCTTAAAGTGGTCTTTGAGTCACAATGACATGCGCAGGCTAGCTTACCTAGTAAATCTGATGCCACAATATGTTTTAATTGTCAAATTTCAGCAGCAGTCAACAAATACGTTGAAGAAAAACAATTATAAGAAATAAATCTTTGTTACAATAGGATAAGACAATACAGACCCTAATTTCTTGATTGGTATTCTACCTAAGACCACATAGTGTAGGTGTACCATGGACCGTCAGCATAGCGAATCATTTTTCGATGATGAAGACGGTTGAAAGTTACAAGCTTCAGCAACGATCTGCGTCAGCGGAAGTGGTTCGGAAAGGAGTTCGGACAGGGATGGTACTAGCGCCTGGAGATCAAGTGACGGACGAGTCTCTCTGGACGAAAGACAACTTGTCATGGGCTGATTGTCCTCACAAAAGGCAGGGTGAGACTTGATGTTGATTAATGTGTAGTACTCCCAAGCAATCACGTGTCACATGAAATTTCGTTCACCCCAAAAACATACAGGACTTCGGCATTGTCCGACCAACCAATCCTGGCCACCGTATTTGTTAAGAGTGGCTGTTTCCCCATAACTAACTTCGTGGATAAAAGCTCCACTTGTAGGTATTGTGTCAACTCAATATCACCTGCTATACTCCTGATATCAAGGCGACTCGGCTCCGGTCACACACGAGATAACGTTGCACTGTCTGGATATCGACGACTGAACGGGAGGTAAAGGAATAAGAATTAGTCCGAGCATTGATAACATCGGTAAATTGATAACCACAGAAGTAAGAAACTCGAGACCATTATTAGACAATCCTTATCGAAGTAGAGTTCGGCAACCCACAGACATTGACAGGTGCATTCGATCAGAGTTGTGCCTTGATTTGGTAGTACCACCGACTGAAATCACATGTCCGTACGCGAACCCATCAAACACATGTTTTCATATCTTTCCATATTTCTTCCCAACCACCATGGACGACGCTACCCCCGACATGCAAGACCAGGACGAGAGCGTCCGCATCGCCGTCAAGGCCCTGGGAGACATGAGGAACAATGCCCAGAGAGCCGATCGTCAGCACTTCTGGTCCTTGTCCGTGTAGCAATCTAGTTAATACTTGCAACTTTGTAGGTACCACTCTGTTGGACATTAATTCACCTTTCGTCTCGAGGATGTCGCATATTCCACTTGTAAACTCGGCGCTTCGTGCTTACGAGCAGGGGAAAGCGTCCTCACGCGTTGTCAAGGTTGGCTCAGTCTTGTATCACCTGAGTTATAGCTAAACTTGCGATAGTACGGAGCTGAAATGGTCGAATCTAGCGTAAAATCAATATCTCGACCTGTCATAGACCGTCTACCTGTCAACCAACTTGACGAATTTGCTTGCAGACAGCTGGATCGGGTGAGTCGTTCGTTTTACCATCCGAGAGCCCTGGAAGTTCAAGCCAAATACTTCAAACAAGTCGAAACCGTCTTTTTATATTTTTCACATACTCTCTTATTTTCGCTTACACAGACTTCAGTTTGACAGATATCGTCGACCAAGCGAAGCGAGTAACGTAACATCGACATCAACATCTCCCAAATCCAGTCAACAGACTTCTGGAACTTCGAATCGAAATGAATCCATTCCAGTTGAATCCGAGGATCCCGGCCTCCCGAAAGTCAAGCTGAAATCCGAACCTTCAGAACCTTCTGCGCTTGATGACAATCCGAGTCGTCGGAAGGAGTCTTACGAATGTCGGCTAGCGAAAGCAAAAGCAAAGAACTGGCTTCAAGCCAGTAGCCCTTTCGTTGGACCAGCACCCCCACCGCCAGATCTGACACCATCCTCGTCTTCTCAATCCCCAGTCGAGGAGCGCCAAGTGGCCCAACGCAGTCGGTGGCAAGCAGTTTTATCTGAAGCCGGCGGTCTCAGTGCAGCTCTGAGCGACGAGAGTTTGCGCCGGCTCAAATATTGCTTACAATGGCTACAAGTGCGTTCATCACTCCATAACCAAAATTACCAAACCTCTAACACGATTATCCCTTTGTTAGTATGCAACTGCACATATCGACGCACAAATCCTGATCCTTCGTGACTTCACCGCCAGCCTTCAGCCACTCCCTTCACAGACTCCGGCACCCCATCCACCAATATCTCAAGCTCACATGCGGACTCTCAACGCTGTACGACGGGATATCGTGAACACGGTCAAACAAGTAGTCGATGTGGTTAGCCGATACACAGGCGGCGCTCTCCCTGAACCTGCCCGTGGGCGCGTACGTGGTTTCATCCTCGGTCTCCCTCAACGGTGGGCCCAAAAAGCCGGCGTGGCTGGTCCTTCGACGCGGGAGGAAGACGATCGCGAGCGGGAGCGAGACAAGGAGAGCGTTGTTGCTGCCTCTGGAAGTGGTACAGGACCTGTGAGGCGGGGCAATCGGAGAGGCAGGGACCGGGGGCCGGGGTTAGGCTCTGCGCCATCATCGAGAGCCACGTCGCCGATGGGACGACACACGCGACATCAAGATGAGAATGGGGAAGCTGTGTCTGCGAGTACGGCCATTGTCGCTGCGCAGCGCATATTGACGCTTGCGACGGAGAGTCTGGATATGATGAGGGGGGTGACGGGTGTGGTGAAGGATAGCTTGGATAGAGCCGATGCGTACGTGTTCTTACTCTTCCTTCCTTTTAAGATATTCATCCAGTGTTTTTCGACCCGTTGCAGTTGGGTTGGCAGGTTCCGAACTGTCGGACTTCAGCGTGGTGAATCAACGGAAGATAGCGTCTCTGCATCATCGTCTGCCCGAGAGGGAGATCCCGAAATGGAGCTTGACTTTTCTGCCTTGCGGCACCGGAGAGTCCTTAGTTTTGGCTCGCAGGCGGACGAAAGTGATGCAATGCCTTCACCATATTCTGGCACTTCGTCCTATTCGTCATTCGCAAGCGGCTCGAGCATCCCCTCGACGCCTGGCGGAGGCACTCAGACACCCGTGCATGCATACTCCCGGGGAACTGCGAGCCCGAATCTGATGGGGTTGGGACTGAGCTCGATGACTTTGATCGACTCGGCGTTTGGGACGCCTAAAAGCCTCGCGAGTGGGTTGCCGGATGACGTGGATGCGGACGATCTGCCGGTCAGGGGGAAGGAACGTGGTTCGGAGGTGAAGATTGTTGGTATGGACGTTGAGGGGGAGTCCGAGGATGGGGCTCGGCTTCGCGGTAATGCGGTTTCGGCTAAGATGGACGTCGATGGGTAAGATTGATTTCATTTTTTACTTCCACATGCTTTTATCTTGTATTATCGTTTGTGGGTTCTGGCTGCTGGTCTGCTGCTGGGTTATTCATGAAGACTTCGTGTTCTTCTTTTATGTCGGCTGGCAATGCAAATGTATGAGTAGTAGAAATGATTATCTGAGGTCATTTACAGAATATAAACTATGCGAGTCTAATCTTGGTCTTTTTTGTAATTTATGTCTGTTGGGAAGATGTCGCTTTTGGTAACAAGCACCCATGAATGGAAAACATAATCCAACTACGGCTATATGTCGAGGGTTTTGCTTATCCACGTTTCTCCATATTTCTATTGAATCTATTTCTCCTACCCAAAAATTCTACTCTACCTTTTTCCGGAACTGATTCCAAACGAAGTGTTTCAAGACGATCCGGGGATGGGCAGTGCTTTCTAAGTCTTTATTTATCAGTCCTGGCATTGCACAAGGTAGCGGTATAAGCTGTTCACAATCACTAAATGCACACCTTAGATATTGGTAATGCCATGCAACAGCCCCGTACTTCGAATGCTTATGGGCAAAAACAATTGGGAGACATTCTACTAAGTGCTTAGTGGGATGTCTCACTCTTAGTTACCTTCACTGTTTAAATTTGTCAGTCTGGACTCAACTCTCTGAGAAATCCAGTGCTAGCTACATCTACATTGTCTTTGTTGTCTATGGTGCCAATTGCAGGCACTTTTGTGTTACATTTTTTCTCTTTTGTGATAACTTTATCAGAACTTTAGCACTTACAGTTTGCTAGGTAGCATCAGTAGTGATAACTAAAATGTCCATCCCAATGGAGTCCCAAGGTTGCATGGCTATGGACAAGGAATGAAGTTTCCTTGCTGAGTGATGGGTACTTCCTTCAGCTCTCTGGCCAGCTTTGCAGGTATTGCAGAATGCCTGCATATCAGCCACTATTGTGGGCCATCAATACCAACAACAGGGGTATTCTGACATTTATTAAGCCCTAAAGTGTTCCAACAGACTATGTATCTGATCAAAAATCTGAGTCACCAAACAGTAGTTTTGAAGTATATATAATACCTCAATGTAAAGTAAAATAATGATGACTACACAGCGTAAGTAATAAGTTGGAACAATAAGTAAACTTGCTCACCCTCAGTCACTCTACACAGATGTGTAGACGGCTGAGGGTGGCAGTGTTTGTATGGCTGTTATGTTGTGAAAAGAAATAAGGTTTGTGGAAATATAAAGATTAGTAAATAGTCGATAAGGCATGAGGCTCACAGTGGCATCACTGCAAACTGTTACCATATATGTAAAAGAATAAAAATAAAAATAAAAAAGTATGATTAACAAATGTTCTCGGACTGGCATAAGCACATCTCCTCTAATACTCCCCCAGATGCACTAGATCAGGTCGTTTCCCAGACCAAGTTTCCCAAGTAGGTAGTTGTGTTGGACCTGCCCAAGAGATTTGGTGAAGAGGTTGGCTATATTCTTGGTCAACAGCAGAGGCTCAATCTTGATGCCCCCCTCTTGGACTCATTCATGGATATAATGGTGGTGTATGTCAATGTGTTTTGTGCATGGATGTCTTTTTGTTGAGCTGGCTAGGGCAATGGATGACCAATTGTCGCAGTACAGTGTGACTGGCAGCTGTTGAGGGTGGTTGATCTCAACCAGAAAGTTGTGCATCCACAACCCCTGCTGAGCTCCTTTTGTGAGGGCCATATATTCTGCCTCTGTCATAGATAGTGCAACTGTCAGCTGTCTCTTCAAGCTCCATGACACTGCTCCCCCAGTGATCATAAAAACGTAGCCTCCTGTTGACCTTCTAGTGTTGTGATCTCCACCAAAGTCAGTGTCAACGTATCCAATAGGCTTGATTGACTTGTTCTCCTGTTTTGAGTATGTAATGTGGTAGTCGAGGGTCCCCTTTATGTATCTGAGCACATGTAGCATTGTGTTCCAGTGGGCTGGTCCTGGGTTCAATTGAAAGTGAGCAAATAGACCTACTGCATACAACAGGTTGGAGGCATGGCAACTTGTGCCCACATAAGTGAGCCAAGTAGTTTCCTGTATAGTTTGTCAGCCATAAAGAACCTATTAGCTTCAGTCTGTGGACTCATCGCTTTGGTGAGTTGGATGCCTGCTGGTAAGGAGGTGATGCAAGAGTTGCATTCTCCCATTCCAAAATGGTCTAGGACATGCTTGAAGTATGCATGTTGTGAGAGACTGATGGAGCCGGTGTTGGCATCTCTCTCAATTGCCATGCCTACAATGAGAGAAGGGTTCCCCAGATCCTTGATTTTGTAAATCTGTCCCAGTTTGCATTTTGCCTTTTTAGTCTCCTGTAAAGTTGTTGACAGGCTGAAAGTGTCATTAGTAAACATGTTGGTTATGGTGTGTTCATCTCCCTCAACTTTTGTGCACACACAGCTGTCAGCACAGAACATCCTGTAGCCCAGGGTCTGGTATGCATTATCCAGAGTATGCCACCAATCCCTCCCACCTTGCATCATCCCATAAATGGTTTTTAACAGGTGACAGGCCTTCTCTTCTCCCCCTTTAAAATCAGGTAGAACCTGCATGTAGACAGTGTGAGACAGGACACTGTTGAGGTATGCAGAGACAAAATCAACTTGCCAGATGTGAAGTCCCAGCTGTGCAGCAAGGGCAGCGGAGATCCTGATGGACTTGAGTCACATGACCACAACATATGTTTCATCAAAATCCTCCCTTGCAACCTGTGAGAACCCCTTTGCAACCAGCTGAGCCTTCCTCCATATCATGTTCCCATCTGCATCATATTTATTCATGTACACTTATCTATACCTAATGATCTTCTTTCTCTCAGGTATGTCTGACAATGGTATGAGCTTGAAAACTTTCCTCTCCTTCAGCATTTCAAGTTTCTGCACCATAGCTGGTTCCCATAAGTCAGCCCTTCTCATGGCTTCAGCATAGTTTGCGGAGATGTAGTCATCGTCTGTGTTACTTGCATTGTCGAGTGTGGTGAGGAAAGCAAAAGCCTCCATGGTGAGGTACAATTGAAGCAGCATGTTGGTTCTCTGGGCAGCTGTATGCTTAGTTGTCAGGCAGTCAGATTGGTGCAAGGGTTGTGCAGTGGACACAGGCACGACAGGAGCAGTAGCCTGTTGTAACTCCATGCCAGGCACCAAGTTGTTGTTGTATTGGATGGATTGAGGTTTGTTGCAGGCAGCTCATAGAGCGGTCTATCAGTCAGGCATATTTATGGGGCAATGAGTTGGCAAAGGTGGAGGACTCCTGGTATGGTTGGGTTTGGTGGTGGCAGGACATCGGCCATCAGGTCTCCACTGTCATCATTAATCACTGTGAGTGACCTGTGACCTCTTCTCTCCTCAAAAATCACATCATGCAAGGTGACTATTGTCCGTGTCCTTTGGTCATATAGCCTGTACCTGTTATCGCAGTATTCCATGAAGGTGAGTTTGACTAATCTGGGGTCAAGTTTGCATTCCACTAACTCCTTTGGTACTTTGGCAAAAGCCACTGATTCAAAAGCACAAAGGAATTCCATGTTTTGGCACTTTTCAGTCCATTCCTGCTTCAGCACAAGGTTAGCGTGCCATGATAATGGGATGAGGTTTTGTGTGACAATCTGCATTGAGGCTGCCTCAGCCCAGAGTATTTTTGGGAGTCCACTTTTGGCCAGAAGACAATGGACCCCTTCAATGATGGTGTGTATGCATCTCTCAGCCAGACCATTTTGGGAATGTGCATATGAGATGGTCACGTTCATGTAGATTCCGTATATCATACAGTACTTAATCCACTCTTCATGGATCCTGACTGTTTGCAGCTTTCTCCCTATCTGTTTCTCAGATGCGGTATGGTAGCCTTTAAAGGCTTCAAGGGTAGTCATTGTGTCTTTCCTAGATAGAAAAAAAGCTGTCATGTGAGATGTGCCTCTGTCTACAGCAAGCATTATATATGATGCACCACCAAGTGAGACCACTGATGCTGGGCCCCACAGATTGATGTGTACACATTGATTAGGCTCAGTTTTGACTTCGACTTCTGCATCGTATGGGCAGGCTATATGCTTCCCATAGATGCAGTCCTCATATAATTCTTTTGCCTCCATATCACCCTTTATGTTCAGACCATTGACCAACACCTGGGTTGCAAGATTATGTATGCTTGTTATCCCTGCATGGCCAAAACATCTATGCCAGACGTCTATTTCTGCTGGTGCATTGAGTGACAATGTCATCATGGCCTGTACTGCTGACAGTGCTTCTCCATCATATGCTGTCAAGAGATACATTCTACTGACTCAGTTTCTGACTAGCACCTCATGTCTGTTTGTGTCTTTGAAGGTTACTTGCCTTGCGGCAAACGTTGCCAAGAACCCAGCTTCATCAAATTTGCTGACCAATATGAGATTTGCTGCCAAATCAGGTGTGTGGAGTGCTCTCTTGAATACCAGTTCGGACATTTCATGCCTTGTTTTAACAGTCCTCTTAACTACACCGTGACCCACAATGTGAAAAATCCCTCCAACTGGTGCAGAGTGGCCTTCCCTGAGTAAAGTCAGGTGTTTGTATTCCAAGAATACTTCTCAGTCTACGAAACAATGGTCACTCACTCCAGAGTCAGCATATATGAGGATCTTTGCGGTTGCTCACATGGCGGTGAGCTCTGTTTTGTCCAGTTCTAGTACAATTTTCACCATTAGTATGTATGAGGTGTGTGAGGTTGTTGTGTCAGCCAAGTTGGCAGTTGTCTTGCCTTTTG
Organism: Termitomyces eurrhizus; assembly: GCA_003316525.1. NCBI lineage: Eukaryota > Fungi > Basidiomycota > Agaricomycetes > Agaricales > Lyophyllaceae > Termitomyces > Termitomyces eurrhizus. The sequence goes on along the minus strand of QFEW01007993.1, from coordinate 1,328 downwards.
CTGCTGCAATCATTGCTAGGGCATTTTCATAGTTGTAGAAATTCAGGGGAAATTGGCCTTCCTTCCTACCACCTATTCAGTAGTAGTTCTTAACAGTATGGCCTGTACATTTACAGTTGATGTTTGTGCATACGAGTTTGGGTCGGAGTGGCCTCATGTTTGCTTGCATCACCATTGCCATGACTCCAGCACTTTGCTTTTGCATTTTCAGGCATTCTCAGTGGACTGTCAGGCTGGAGATAAGCGCTGCAGATGTTGTTGTTGTGTAAAGGCTTGCTACAATGGTATTCCAGGATTCTGGCAAAGAGTTCATGACAATAGTGCAGAAAGTGGCATCGCTGATGGTTGCCCCCTTTTCAGTTGCCTTCTGCTATTTTGTGTGCAGATCAATTATATGGGCAATGAAGTCTGTTCCTTCAGTATATGCTGTCAAGCAAAGGCGATTCTTAGCACCTATGGCTGCCAAGTCCAAAACCATGCCATACATTTCTGTGAGTACCTTCTAAGCCTCTGCTGCTGTGCTGCTCATTTTGATTCCTAAGCCTAGAGGGTTTTTGCAATTGTTGACAATGAGGGATAGACCCCAGGCATCTCATGCATCCCATTTCTCTGTGGATGGCTTCAGAGATGACCAGGAGGTTGATTCCTCTCTTTTTTTGGTGCTCAAGTCAGGGTCTTCTGTTTTCAGTTGCATTGGCTCATCCATAGTGGATTTTGGTGCTTTTGTGGGTTCTTTTGGGTTTGCAATGCTCCCTTCAAAGTATTCTTGTGTGCCACAGGTTTGTGCTGCAATCAAAACTCTGTCTTTAAAAGAAGCAAAGTTTGATCCATCAAATTGGGCATTGTCTAGGAATGCTGGCAGGTTTGTGGAGTTTACAGTCAGGGATGACATCTGTGTTTGCAGTAGTTGTCAGGTTCCGCTGAATCGGGGGCTTTCCGGGAAAGCAATCGCCCTTACAATGCGGACTTGACCCACGGATACTCGGGTGTCTGGAACTCCGGGGCTAGGACTCCGGGGTTCAAGACGTGGACAGGGGAGTCCCGGGAGAGGAGACTTGGTCTGGGGGTTTTGGGGGGTAGGTAGCTGGGGAGTTTGGGTGGGGGTCGAGTCGTGAACCGGAGGTTCTAAGACGAGACCAAGTTAGTAAATTAAAGTCGCAAAGTGCGTACCAATCTTAGAGCACGCGAGTATTCAAGCGTGCCAGTCGAGCGTGCCAGTCAACGCGTACCAGTCAAATAGAGGGCACGCAACAATTCAAGTAACCAAGTGAAAACAGTATAAGCAGTGTAATATCAAGACTAACAAATACAACAGGGAACTACGCTTA
>QFEW01007967.1:0-18931 GCA_003316525.1 Termitomyces eurrhizus | reverse complement strand
TCACACAAGTGCTAAATCAGACCGCAGTATCGGATTGACTAGTACTTAGAGTGAAAACAAGATGTTATCTTACGTAATACTCTACTAATTGATTATAGCGTCGTTGACGCTGATGATAATACGGATGACTCCGTTACAGTTAGGTCTTTATCTCTTAGGGACATCCAAATTTGCTTGTTAGTAGGGAAATCACCTAGTCTCTCTTTTGCTGCCCAACACGTCATGTCTAGATGTGCTGTCGTGCCTTTTCTATGCAGTTTGGGCGCTCTCTCTATTATCCCTCTATATGCGGTTGCTTGCATTAACTTCACTAGTTTTGCATCTGAGAGATTGTATCCCTGTGGTATAACCAGTTTTATTTTGTCTGGGGTTGTCTTACGTGCACCTTCATTTGCAAGTCTGTCTGCCTCCTCATTCCCTTCAATTCTGGCATGACCTTTTACTTTCTCTAGCAATGTAATTCCATCTCTCTTCCAGATAGTTGCAACTATCATCTTAAGAATTTCTTTATTTGCTGTTCCTATCCAGCCCTCATCTTCTCTTTTCTCTAGATGTTTGGTTAGGCTATCTATTGTAATTTGCAAATCACTTTTTATCAGGATCACTTGGTCTTGTTGGGCAGTTTGCGCTGCCACTAGTATGGCTACCGATTCCCCTGTGTTGTTTGTTTGTGACACACTCTCTGGCAGACAGATTGCTTGGTTTCTTGGGTTGCCAGTACCAAACCACACTCCAGCTCCCACTGCTTGTATCCCTTTGTCGTTTTTTATATACAAGCCATCCGTGTATATTGTCCTTATATCTAGTAGAGATTGTGGGGCCCTTGTGTACATAGATTGTTCAGTGGACATTTGCTCCGACTCCGCAAAGACCCTGAATCCCTCTCCAAGAGACCTTCTTGTGATAAAGTCTGGTTCAGTTATTAATCTGTCCTCTTGTGCAAGCTCTTTCTTCTCTGTGATCTTCCTGATTATCTCCAGGGCATTTGAGTTCCATTTTTCTCCTAATTTTGCTACATAGGCTCGTGCTATCTTGCTACATTTGTGTGGGTTTCCACACCCTTTACTTCTCATATCTTTACATACTGAACATATGCAATTTTTCCTGGCTTTGTGGTTACTAGATGTCTCAAAGCCTAGGGCTTTGCCCAGGTCTACCATATCATCTACCGTGTGTATCTTATGTGTTCTCCTCATACAAATTATAGATGCTGTATCTATTTGCATATACTTTTCCTGTGCAAGGCCAATGTGGAACCAGATGGGCATCTGTCCCTTAAGGTCATTAGTTAGAATGAGGGGATGAAAGGTCATGTTGTGTTTTTTTATTGCCTGGAGCATCTTTTGTAATTGTGTTGGTAGGCCGCCTTCCTTATTTCTCACGTCCACTTTCATTGATTGTAGTAAGAAGCTTCCTAGGGCACATTTATCTTGTCCCTGCATCACTGCAATTTTTGTATTGATGATCTTATCTGCCATTATCACCCACCTCGGGTGTTCCTTGTCAAATTTTAGATACCTCTGGGCCTTCATGATTTCTATTGCTTCGTTCCTTATTTTCAGGTCTAACACTTTTCTACCACCCTTCTCTATAGGCAAGCGCATGGTGTTTATCCCTACTATTTGTCTTGACTCACTATTCTATAGAAATTCATTTATCATCTTCGTTAGTTGGTTTTCTATCTGCTTAGGCATGACCTGAACTCTGGTTCTGTATTGGGTACATCCACCTATGACCATATTTATTATCAGTCTTCTGCCTTCTAACGTTGGCCTTCCTTTATTCCATCTTTTTAGGTCCCTTGTTATGGCTTCTATTGTCAGGGTCCATATGCTTACATTGTCAACCTTGTTACCTATGAAGGCACCCAGGAGGTGTGTTGCCTCCCCTTCTCCCGCAATCTTAATTTCTCCGGATATGGTTTGGTTAGTATTTGCTGTCTTTTGCAAGCATATCATTTTGTTTCTGTGTTCCTCTGAGCCAACTGGAACAATTACTGTTTTTGGTATGTTGAATCGTGCTCCTGATGCAGCACACCATTCTTTCAACAACTTCTGTAGATTGTGGAAACTGTCCTCCTTGCTCAGGTAGACTGTAGTATCATCAGTAAAGAGTGTTGCAATCAGTCTCTTGACGCCCTCTCCTATATTTATTCCTTTAAGGTTTGAGGACCTCAGCATTTGCACAAGAGATGCTATAGCAATGTTAAAGAGGAGGCATGATAGCAGGTCCCCTTGCCGTACTCCTCTTGTAACTCTGTATTTTTCACTTACTTTGCCGTTCAGAATGATTTTCATGTATGCGTTGCTATACAGTGCCTTTACTGTATTTATAAATTCTTCTGAGAATCCAAACTTTTTCATTGCTCTCCACAGAAACAGGTAAAGAATCTTGTCGTAAGCTTTCTCCTGATCCAAGCATACAACCATTCCATTTTTTTCTGTCAATTCACACCATTTTATTGCGATCCAGGCTAATTCAATTTGGTCTTTGATTCTTCTCCCATGCATGAAGCCAGCTTGGTCTTGGTGGATGATATCTGGGGCTACTTTACCCAACCTTATAGATAGGGCCTTAGTCATTATTTTATAATCTGTCTTTAGTACTGTAATAGGATGGTAATTTTCTATGTCCGTCTTATCCCCTTTCTTATACAAGGGGCACATCCACCCTTCAGCAAAATTTGTTCCTTGTTCTATTCCATATATTTATATGTCCTGGTATACACTTGCCAGCGCCCATGCTACATCGAACCCTGGCTTTTTGTCCTTTTGGGCCTCTTCATATTGAAGTACAAGTTCCTTCCATATTTCGTGAATAATTCCATCAAGGCCAGCAGCCTTTCCATTTTGTAACTTATTTATCGCTTCTTCTACTTCGGCCTTAGTAATCAAAGCACTCAAGTTGTCCCTCTGTTTATTTTTTAGCTTTACCTTGACTTTTGACAGGACTTTTCTCATTTTTCTTCTATGATCACTCGGATTTGCTAGTATATCTTTCTCCTGGAGCTGCTCATAGTGTATTCTTGCTATTTCAGCCATTTTTTCTGACCTTCTTTCTAGTTTGTTATTTCTTGGACTGAGTTTGCATAGTGCAGGAATGCTGTTTCTTGCCTTTTGTTCCTTGTTCATGTTGATCCAGGGTTTTGACACCATTTCCCCATATAAAAGGTATGACATTGCCACTGTGTCTCTTGCTCTCGCAAAACGCTGCATCTCTAAGTCTTTTATTTTTTCATCCAGTATTGCTGCTTCCTCCCTCTTTGAGTCCTCATCAATATCTGGACTGTTCAGGTTTGTTCTACGATCTTTTCTCAGGTTTTCAATTTCACGTAGTATATTAGACTTAATCTCCTTCGACCTGTTTCTTATAATTTCTAACATCTCTCTCTTGAAAGTAGTGTGGAGGCGCTGCGGGTTTAACAGTTCTGTTTTGTTGTCTACGCACTCTTCAAGTCAGTTTTGGTACCCGATACCCAGCGCTTCAATACGAGCCATGAGTTTTGTATCTTTTATTAGGCTTATTGGCATGGCATACCTCCCATCTCCAATATATGGTTGCCAAGGGTTTAGTAATGTCATCGTGACTAGTGAGTGGTCAGTGTTTATGCCGGATCTTTCTATCTTCCAGTCCTAGCTGTAGCTCAGAAGGTTCTCCCTGAGGTATATTCTATCGATCCTCGACTATATAGGTCTGTTTACTATTTGGTATGAGAAGTCTACCATCATCGGATTCTCTCGTCTCCATCCATCCACAACACTGAGGTGTGCTTTTAGCCATGCTAATTCCCTTGTGGCCCCTATTGGGTCTGTGTGAGCTGACAGTCTATCTATTGCTTCTTCTACTACATTCATATCTCTCATCATTATGCTTGGTTTCAATAAAATCGGTCTTACATTCCAATGCGATCTTAGTTTTCGCCAGTGTAGTACTTGGTTGCAAGTAGTACTGATAGTTCTGGGGCTTTCTTGAAGTCTTAGAAAGTGACCTCTAATCCACACTGGTGCTTGATGATAAAAACTTGATGTATTGGGTGCTTCACAGAATATCAAATATCCTGATGGACAGAAGAAGGTTCTCAATAAACTCCAGCCTAAGCAGTTCACTCCCTGGGAACCACCGAGCCTTTGTCTACCAATAGACTTCCAATGAGAGGTGTTCAATAAACTCTAGCTTAAATGATTCACTCCCTGGGAACCACTGAGCCTTTGTCTATCAATTGCCTGTCTATTCTCTACTAAACTTGGGCTATTTATACTGTTTTTCTGGTGCACAGACCACTATCTACATATGACTCTTTTGTTGTCAACTCCCCAGCCTCCAGAACATATTTGATAGTCCAATTTCCCTTTTGGGAGGCATGTTTTGGTGCCACCAGTTCCACCATTCCTCTGGATGTCTCTGATTGCCACTTCCCCATTTGCTTCAGCTCCATTTAGCACGATCCCATTCATAGATCCTTCTTTCCCCTTTTAGCACTTCACTGCATTCCATGCTTCTTTTGACATCCCTCCATGCTTCTTTTCCTTTCCCCTTTCAGTCATGTCAAATCGGGCATTGTCAGATCTGATCTTGATCTAGATCATCACAATTTGATCTCATTTTGTCACTTCTGCCAGCTCCCATGCTTCCCCTCCCCATTACAGTGGTTGGACTATTGTTGAGTGGATAGCTTGAGCTGGTCCCTGCCCTTTGTTCTGTACTGTCTGTGTATTTATTGGGGTGTTTTTGGAGATATAATTTGTTGAGACTGCTACCAGGAGGCTTACAGTTTTCAGCCTTATAATTAAATGTTTATTTTGACTTCTGGTGCATGTTGTGTCCCTGACTGCTGGTACAGCGTCATATCACCAGAAGCTTTCATTCTTGCTTGGTTCATTTGGTGCATATATATTTATGCAGCTTATATCCCAGTCTTCATACCACGGCATTTCCAGTATTAGCACCCTTCCTGGTATAAGTTCTCTTTTTCTGGCTTCTTTCCACCTCGTAGTTCTTTTATCCAGGATGAATGCCACTCCCATGGCATTTGGTCGTTCCAGGTTATCACTCATGACTACACTCATTTGTCTTTTGAAGAGGTCTTCGATCTCCTCTCTCCGATTGCCACTTATGTGTGTCTCTTGCAATGCTAATACATCAATCCTTTTTTTCCCTCATCAATTGGCACATTTCATGCTATTTTGTTGTTGTGGAAATAGAGTTGCTGCCTTTCATGTTCAGTGAAGCAAATCTTAGTGCTCCATGCTTGCTCTTCCCCTTCTTTGGAGTCACAGTATTGTTTCCTTCCGTCACTTCCAGTACCTCTTCCAAAAGAGTTTGTGGGAGAAACTTCATCATCAGGGGCTGTGTATGCCATGATCCATTGCCAATCCCTTTCAGGCCGTCGTCAGAGTCATGGATGATGGTTTGGCCGTAGTCCCCTCCTGCCTGGGTGGGGAGTTGTCCATTGCCAATATTTATGCTCCTAGTGTGTTGTTCTTCTCTAATTGTGACAGGTGGTGGTTTTTGAGCAATGTTCAGGTATAGGCTACCTTCCCTGAAGCAGGATCGCTGCACGGCACTGCCTGCTGTAAACACGACTGCCATCTGGACTTACCTAGCCCAGCTAGAGGGCCAGTCTAAGATTACCTGTCGTTTGGAAACCTAGTAAATTCATCTTAGACTGTTTTGGCCCTCATTCACCAATTGAGATTATCAATGAGTATCTTCTTCATATTCAGAAATGTGTTTCATTGTTGCGTTATTGTATAAGCGACAAGTAACTAGTTACAATCTTGTCTGCCAGTACTGGGGCCAGAGATCCGGCTTCCCCTCCTTCAGGACTCAGCACGTTGCTCATTTCTGTTCTTGTCATTATGATGCACCTTCTCACTCCGATGCAAATTCTACTGTTTCTTCAATCTTTCCTTCCACTTTATTTCCGAACCAACCCTCCAGTGATGTGTAAGCGCAGTGCGTGGGGTTGTGGTCAGCTCCCTTGCAGAGGTAACAGTGGAGTCAGTAGTTTTCATCTATGAGCGTTGTGCTGCCACAGTCCATGTCTATGAACTTAGTCTCTCTTATGTGTTGTATGAGTATGAAATAGTTCGTCCAGGTAAGTGGTGGGGGCTGTTTAAAAAATATGTTCCAGATTGGTTTTCTGGGCCTGCCAGTGGTCAAGCAATCTACTGACTCCTCCCCTTTCACCAGTCGGACCACTAGAGACTGTATAGCCTTGAACGCCAGGCTTAGATCATGCTGCAAGATTTCATCATTAATGATTTTACTTCTGAGCAGTGCTACGGTCGACTCGTTGTTTGTCAGAGTTCACCTTACAATATCTGTGGCCATCTTTTCCAATTCCTGTATCGCCTCCTGGAATTGTATGCTAAGAGTGAAACCTTTGATCATGCATAGGAAGCTAGGGGTTGGAGGGTGGTACAGAAGGAAGAAAATGGATATGATAGGTGTTGATACAATAAGATGTGTTGCCAATATGTTGAACGCCGTTGTCAAAATGTTGGATACCAAGAAATGATATGGCCGTTTGTACCTGTTATTGCTCCTGCGCATTGAGTTGATGTCTTTCTTCTGCTGGGGAGTGGAGAGTCTAGCTCTCTCACCGGTCATCTCCTTTATAAGCTCCTTGATTTTCTCGCTCATAGTCATTAAGTCTGCCGTATTACTTGCCTGCCATTCTCTGACCCAGAGCTTGGGCTCTGGGTAGGCGTCAAAATGCTCTTGTTGTTCCAGCAGCAGGTTGAACCAGGGAGGTGTGGAGATATGGATGACTGGGAAGCTTCCCACTGGCGTTAGAGTATGTGATAGGCTGCTGGGAAGTTGGGGCGGGATGATGGGTTGGGGACTTTCTTCAGCCACCAGCATGTTTGCATTCTTTGCATCTGAGGGCTGATTAGTGGTATGTCTTATAATCCAGATGGGGTCTGCCCTCTCCCTTTGCTCTGGCGTCAGAGGGGGCTGTAGAGTCAACTTCCTACCAGAACTAACCACTGGGGGGGAGGATGGACCGTGGGTATCAATTAATGTTTTGTTGCCGTCAAAGTCCATGTCCTGATCTGCTTTGTTTGAAACCGTCATTCCAGACAGATTGGGTGGTGGCGGGGCCCTGGGGGAAGACTGGTTCTTTGGCTCTTCATTCGATTCATCCATATCTGATGTTGGCTGAGGACTACCAAGAAGTCTCCTTTTTCTATCGTGACTCTTGACTCCTCTCTGTTTTTGTGGGCTGGTGGATTGTGCATGTTTATGCTGATCACTGACCTTTGTCATGGGCAGGGGAGACAGTTGCAGCAGCAATCTGTTCTCTTTTTTGTTCAAGTTGCAGGAGATTTTTTGTATACCGTATATTTACCCTGAGGCTCGTTGTATCTCATACCTGTCATGTGGGCCTCTGGAATGTTCTGCATGTGGGTGCGTGCAAGAAAGTTCGTTTTTCATCTAGAGAGAGTGAGTGAGGATGTATCGTCCTTTCCCTTGGTATCTGAGGTTGACTGGCTCTATGTCCTGTCCTTCTCCATCGAGGTTCTTTGGAGGAATAATTTAGGGGGGGCCCCACCTCTGCTACCCATGCAGCTTCTCCAAGCGGAGGAAATAAAGGGCATACCAGCCAATTCGCTCGGTAGCCACACCAGGGTGAGTGATGCAGGTGGTGGTTCATGGTCAAGGGGCCCCCCCCAGATATCATGATTTATGTCTCTGAGTATGGCAAAATCTTTTAAGAACATATAATGAGAGACTTGTTACCAGTCAAGCATTGGTTGTGGAGGAGAATCAAGCTCACAAGCAGCCTTGTTATATGCCATGACTGCATTGCAGATGGCCTGGTAGTGTGTCTGGAGTGACTTTGCTAAGTGAGTGCACATTTTATAGCCTAGAATAAAATTAAATATAAAGTAACATACTATAAAAGAAAGTATTACCTGTATAACTGAGATCCAGTTTCTGTAACTCAAAGAGTTATTGGACAAAAAGTTGTAGCTTGTTAAGAGCCTTTTCATAGTTTCTTTGTGATAGATATTGTGCAATCTCAAGAAATTCAAATAAGGAGAACATCAAATGTTGGTCTCTAGTGATTTCATGCTTTTCCTCAAGAAGAATGATATTACAAGTAAGTTGATCATGTTATTCATCTGCATACCCATGTTCTGTTTTCTGTTTATGAGTTGCTGATAATACTGAAGTCTCCTTTGATGTGTCATATGGGTTGAATGAATAAAGTGGTGGTTTGCTAATTAGTATTTCTTCCTGTGAGTAGAATGAATATCTGTCAGTCTACTAGAGATCCAAGCATCTCTAAGTACACTTACTCTGCTTCACAAAGCTCATAGAGTCTTTCAACATATGCAATTTTGAGTAAGTGGTGTTCTGGCTTCTTTCCAAAATTCATGAAGTAATCCCTCTCTTCAACCCTCCATTTCTCAAGATCTTCTTTGCTGATATTGAATTGTTTTTTTTTTGCAGCTTCAAGCTCTGGCTTGTCATCTTTGATGATACATAGTGCCTGGATGTAATTTTCATAGATCATTTTATCAAGATTTTCATATTTTTCATTGTCCCATTGCTGAAAGAAAAGATCAATAAAAATGTGTCGACAGTGCTTTGACATATAATGGTTATAGATGCAAGCTGATTTGATGAACTGAACACATGTTTAAGAGTCTCAGGGTCTTTCAGACCCATTCCTTCAATGATACTCAGGTGATTTTCTACCTGGCAAAGAAAGTTGTGAGAGTACCCATAAAATGCATTAACACAACACAGACACAAGAGAACTCCAGTCAATAATGCCCTTAAAAATACAGCCAATGTCATATGCTGTTAGAAATCCTGGGGGCAGGACTTCAAGAAGTTTGGCAAGAATAACTAATAAATATAAATACTTGGCCCTGAATGCACTGGACTCAGGGTGAAGTAAAAAGGCACAGAACAAGACTTACAGTTTTCCAGAAGCCATTGTATTCTGAGTTGTCTTCTAAATCTATAAAAGCTTGTTTGAGCTTGAGATGGTCCACTTGTATTATAGACTCTTATTTGATATGAAATACCAGTCCCTTGCAACCTACTCATTGTGTCAGGTGTGATAAGATTGGAGAATATCATGAAAGAAAAATAATGGGGAGATGCAGAAATGTATTTAATAGAGATCATAGCAAAAACAATTTGATGGTAGATCAGGGGTGCAGCAGCAAGCAAATCAAGCAAATTGATAGCAGAGCAGAGGTGTGGAAGCATGCTGATAAATAGAAGGGACAGCAATCAGATATCTCTAAAAATACAACATTGTTTAGTTACAAATTGATGGTAGGGAGAGTGCAGAATATATGTTTGATGGCAGGGTAAACAGGGCATAGAACTAATGAAATTAATAACTATCTAATACTAATATTAAGTAACATCTCCTCTGAGGCAATACCAATGAAATTTTTGTAACAGATTGTCACACTACATATAACAGAGTGTCACATGTGTTACCAGCATCACTGATGCTATTAAACCTACAGTAGAGTATTACATAAGACAATATCTTGTATTCACTCTAGTTCTAGTCAAATCTGATATAGCGGTCTGATTTAGCACTGTGTGATCCACACAAGAAGGTTCTAGCTTGTAACCAACAGTTATATTTTTTTAAATCTTCTGCTATTGGCTCTAGACTCTAGGCTTGTTACCAACTAGGCAACTCATCAAAGAACTCTTGACTTCTGTTGACATCACATTGAAAACGTGCTTCCATGACTGGCTCTCTTGATTCAGACCTTCTCTAAATACAGGTGACCCACCTGTGCCTCAAGCTGTGAAGATGAGTGCATATGGTAGGCAAACTTAATTTGGGTGCAGGAGTGACTCAGAGAAAGCCTGCAGAAGATTTTCCAGTGTCATTTTGCTAAGGAGTGTCCTGCCTCTCCCAAGGCACACATCTATGTGGCCCATATGGCCATAGCTCCAAGTGATGTTGTTAGTGATAATAAAGACAAAGAAGTCTGAAGGCTGAAGAGGAATCACAAGAAGTGGCCAACAGCTCAGAAGTAGATGATGCTAAAAGCATCTATATTGATGGCAATAAATATGTCACAGTGGATGTATATGACAGTGACTATTACACTTGTGATGACAAGGATGAACACTTGTTTGCACTGACAGAGTGCCAGCAAGATCAACACGTCTGGATAAGACACATAACACTGCAGAAAGCAACTAATAAGTTGCAGTGGCCATGCTATATTTCCAAGAAGAAGGAGTGCTTAGTCATCTATGTTGATGTCAATAGACATCTAGCCTGGACATTGTGGGACTCAGAGAGTACCACTATGAGAAATAACACCCCAGTTTGCTCATATTAATGTGATATGTATTTATGAGCTGGAGAAGCCATTGATGCTCCAATTGAGAACTGTAGGCACTGTGCCATGGTGCAATTTGGCACTGAGGTAAAAGTCAAGATGTCAGGAATATTGACAAAGAAGTATGTGGATATAGCAAATTTTGATTGCTATAACATGATTATTGGCATGCCATTTATACATAAGAATAGAGTGTCCCTAGACTTTGTAAACAACATGGTCATTGTAAATGGTATATCTATAAAGACAGAGAAAGTAATGTTGCATGACACAGATGGGTGTTTATAGTGCTACTACGCAACAGAGAAAGGTTGTGATGAAATGTTGTGATGAATGCCACTAACTAAATAGTCACAAAAGAGTGACTGTGCAGGAGGTGGAGGACAAAGAAGTCCCACCAAATAGTTTACTGGCAGACATGCCAGCAATTCTGATGCCAAAAGAAGAGTTTCAGAAAACTCTGGAGAAAAGGAAGTAGCTGAACATGGCTGTGTATAATCTTGGAAAGCCTAAGCAGGCTATGCAACAGAGGAATGGGTATGATAAACACATGGTGGAGTTGCTGGAATGCCAGCTGACTAGCTCTCAGATGAAGGCAGAAAACCTCATCAAGGACAAGATATATAGTACAGTAGGAACTGTGAAGAGCATACAGTCGCTAATAGATTGACTAGTGCCCTGACCAGGAGTGCAATAGATGTATAACCCACAAATGCTATGGAAGTGGAACAAGCTAGTAGCATCAATGGTGACACATACTATAAAAAAATGCAATCAACCCAAATAGGAGAGGTATACTGTCATGCACGAGAGGACAAGATTTCTGAAGCATCAAATATCATGTTTGATGAAGTATTGCTGAAAGCAAAAAGTGTGCAATTGTCATCAAATATGACAAGAATAGCAAGAATGCAACCAGTTGTAAGGTTGAATCTGAGAGATCTCACAAAAGAGCATGTATGTGCCTTATGGGAGCAATTTGAACCAAAAGTTCAACTACATGTAGCATGTGTACCAAAGGGGAAAAGTAAGGCTATGAGCCTTATAGAAGAAGATATTCCTTGATTGCACCAGTAATAGCAACATGAGTTTGCTGATATTGTCAACAGAATGAAGAAGGAGCTTCTTCTATGGAGGGAGATGAATCATGAGATCAATCTCATTGACAAGAATAAGCAATACAAGTACCACTTGCTGCACTGTCTATGAGCACTGCAGGATCAGCTTCATGAAAAAATGAATAGGTATATAAATGCAAAGTAGTGGAAACCATGACCAGCAGTGCAAATTGCACCATCACTCTGTATCTCCAAAAAAGATGGGATGTTATGAACTGCATTAAATGCATGACAATGCAATGATAATACAGTTAAAAATGTAACTTTTCTTCCAAATCAGAAAGTCATATGCAAAGATGTCACTAAAGTAAAGTATAGATCAAAAATTGACCTTACAGATGCATATGAACAAGTTTGCATACACAAAGAAGACATATCAAAGACACTGTTCTTGTCTTTAATGGGGATATTTGTGAGCAATATAATGTCAATCAGTGACTGTAATGCACCAGCGACATTCCAGAGATTAATGATTTTCATTTTTCAAGATGTGATCAGAAAGTTTATACATATCTATCTAGACAATATATTTATATTTTCAGACTCCATTGAGGAGCATGAACAGCATTTACAAGTCATATTTGAATAACTTAGAAAGGCAAGCCTTTACCTCAAATTGAAAAAAGTGCAAGTTATATGCATCCAGTATAGACTGCCTTGGTCATGTCATTGATAAGAAGGGTATACACTCAGACATGAATAAACTCAATCGAATTTGAGAGTGGCATACCTCACACACATACAACAATATCCAGCATTTTGTTGAATTAGTGAACTATATTGGTAACTTTTTACCAGACATTATGGCATACACTGGGCCATTGATAGCCATGACCTAGAATGAGTCCTCCTTTCACTAGAGACCACTGCATCAGTAGTGTTTCAATATGATTAAATGCATTTATGCAAAGATGCCAATAATCTGGCCCATCAATCCATGCATTAATGAGCCCATCTGGCTCATATGTGATGCATCAAAAATAAAGGTCAGAGCCATATTCAGCCAAGGCAAAACATGGCAGATGTGCTGACCAGCAGAATTTATGTCCTGAAAGTTCACTGCTGCACAGCAGAACTATGCAGTACATGAGTTAGAAACACTTGCTATTCTAGAAGCCTTCCTTAAATAGGAGAATAAGCTGATGAGATATAAGATCCATATTATTACAAATTACAAAGCATTCAAGTTCTTCAAGACTTAAGTGCATTTATTGCCACAACAATGTCACTGAATTGACTACATGTTGCAATATCAGTTTAATATCACCTATGTAAAAAGTGAACTGAACAGGGTCACAGACTGCTTATCTCAATATTTTGCACATTTGAGATGACATCCATGACACACATGACTATGTCTAAGCAAACAGACAAATTGATCCAGAGAGCAAAGACTTGCCCTTGCTCATATTCTATAAAATAAAGAAACATGCAGTTGAAATACATGCCATGTAAGTGCAGGAAGCATGTTGCAGCAAGCAACTGCAAAAACAGCAAAAAGCTCAAGATATCAAGGCTCAAGTGTTGGTAGACTATGAGGCCATCCAGCCACAAGAAGAGATGAGGCAAGAAGTGCCCCCCAGTAGTAGTGATGATAGGACCCCATACAGGATCAGCGCATCAATGGCAGGCTACAGCAACATGGCACTGGCTCAGGATATCTTAGCGTGCACTAATTAACCAATTTTGGCAATATTTGATGGCTGCACATGGCAAAAAGCAGATCCAATCAATGATAGCACCGACGGCAGACAGAATGACAACTGACAGATGGCATCAGTCACTGATGACAGCGCTTAGCAAGAAGACTGATAATCTATCAAAAACTGACAGACAGCTTGGCATTTGACCTTGGCATCTGACATTGCTTAGTGCCTCGATTTGGCGCTTGACATTGCTTAGTATTTTGGACAGACAGAAAATTGATGGATTGATGGTTTAGCGTTGCAATCTGCTGCCTGGCATCACTAAGTGTCTTGAATGAACAGTAGGGATCTGAAACCATTGGAGCCATTCCTATAAAATTTTCTAGTTCATTGCACTTTAGCATTATTAGTCACTTGGCGATGGTGAACTTCTTGTAGTATAAAAAGTACTTACCAACTTGTACATAGGATCAGAACAGAGTTTCCTGCCCCACTTACTCCAGTCTCCCCTATGGACTAAATCTCATTTACAATCGGCAACGTCAAAGTCATCAGCAGTTGCAGACTATTGCTAGCCAACAACATACTCACACCTTGCAGTTACAGCAGGCATCAACGTCACTTAGACTTTACTAAGCTTTCCATGTTCTTGCCACTCACATTGCCATGTTCACTTACCACTTCTTCTATAGATGCTTTTACCTTAGTGCTTGACACTTGCTGACCCCTTTCTGACTCTACTTTATTTTCATAGACACGTTCTCTGGAACCTGCCTGGGACTCTTCTCATCACTTTTAGCATGCCCAACGCAAGTTTTTGGCATGGTAACACTATTACTACATTTGTTACTAACCAAACTTTGGGTGTCATCAAATTGGAGCCCATCGCAAGGGTTCTTTAAGGCAGAATTCCACCAGAAACCCATTTCTAGCATAAGCGCTGTCTGCTAGAGCAGTCAGCAGAAGGCATAGCCCCTTCCCACCCATTAACTCCACAACCATCTGGTGCCTTACTGAGTCTCTCTCTCACACAGGAACTACAGAATGCCACTGTAGACAAATTTTCTGATCTCTTCCTGTGCTCTCTTAATTTTAGTGCCGACAACCTCTTAGCGTCACCGCTTGCTGTACCACAACCTGTTACCCCCACTACTTCTTTAACACCTCTTTCTCAACTCATTATTTCTCTTACCCCGTCGCCAATTCTTGAAACCCCTTCCTCATGACCACTAACCAAACTCAGCACTACAGTCACCATGGAACAACCAGTTTAGTGCATGCCGCCCCACAATCACTTCTCGGCACCAAAATGGGACGAGTCCAAGCCACGGAAGCTCTCTTAGGATTTCAAAGAATTAGAGTATTTATTCAGAGATTGTGGAATTACCAACCACACACAGATAAAGGAATACGTGGCAAGATATGTGTCATATGACATAGCAGAGACATGGACAAGTCTTGCTGAGTTTTTTGTTTCTGCTGCACCACTAGTTCTAGGCCAAGGCACCTTGTATGAAGGCTGGAAGACGGCAGTAATCCAGTTGTACCCTGGCATTGAGGAGGCTACCCAATACACAGTAAACAAGTTGCAGAAACTAGTACAGGAATTTTTTGACAATGGCACATCTTTGCTTGGCATGTTCTCTATGTATTACCATGAGTTCCAGAAGATTGCTAAATGGCTTTTGCAAAACGGCAAGCTTTATATTAATGAGGAACGTTGTCTATTCCAACAGGGCATCCTGACTTCACTTTGGACTCACATTGCTTGTTGCCTAGAAATTGTCCAGCAGGTCCATCATCCAGAGGAGCCATATAATGTTGCCAACATCTTTAAAGCCAGCAAATGGGTTCTTAAGAGAATGGACACTGGCATTGGTATGCAATGCGCTAGGATGAGCCTATCCCCTGAATGAACCAACAGTATTATTCCTATCCTGCCTCCTGTTGCCAACTTCGTTAAGAAAAAGGATCTCAATGCTGCCATTACCGCTGCTGTTGCTTCCACTATGACCTATATCAAAACTATGATCACGACAAATCTCACTGCTAACCGACCCACTAATGTATTTGTGCCTGGTCCTTGCCACTTCTGTAGGGAAATTGAACATACAATGACTAGAAGACGTTGTGCCACTTTAGAAAATTATATTTGACAAGGAAGAATTCGAAGGGCTATCAACAGCAAGATACTTCTAACCACTGGCGCCACCATCCCCAACTACCTGGACAAGAAGTCTTTTCAGGAGTGAGTTGATGAATGGCATAGACACAATCCAGGGCAAATTGTTACTGGCATGCTTTCCAGCAACGCCAACCCTGACCCTGAGCAGGCAACCCAACAGCAAATGATCCATGAGGTTTTACACTTTGACAGTGTTGGCGACCGCCCTACTTTTTTGGGGAAAGAACATATTGCTAAGCTATAGAAGGAATTGGATTTGCTTAAGAATCAGGTTTTTGATGGGGTTGAAGTTAAGCAGCCTAAACAACCTCTCAAAAGATATAAGTCAATGCTGCCTGCTAGCAAGTTAACAACTTCTGCCCCTGCTGCACCTCCAGCTACAACCTTAGAACCATCCTCATCCTTTGCCGCTCCTAAACCGCCTTTGCCGCCTCTTCATCCCTACTCAGGGATTCCCGACCAATATCATGCTCCCACACAACAAAATTTTGCTGCTTCTAAGAAGCATCCTAAAGGCAGTTACTGACCTACTGCGCCAATATTCAATATAGAAAAATCAAACCATGTCTTCAGTTGCATCATGAAAACTACCATCACCTTATCAGTGGAAGAGCTTTGTAGTATTGCCCTGGATGTCTGCAACCAAGTCAAGATAGCAGTCACTCCCCAACAATCCTTGACAATAGCTGTTGCCAAGGTCAATGAACTGGACAACGTGCTTCCTGGTTTTTCCATTACTATTGACTCTCCTGACACTAATGAATCTTCTGCCGATATCATTGCTAATGCCACCTCTGTAGACCCAGTAGAGACCTATCTTAGGTCAGTAGAATATGAAGAAGACCCAGCAATTCTTACTGTTGCTCAAGAATCACACGCAATTTGCTCAGTTGCGCTAATGGTAGACAACAAGCATGAGGTAGAGGTTATCATGGATAGCAATTCTCAAATTATTTCTATGGCAGCCGAAGTTGCTAACAATCTGGGTTTTATTTATGACCCTACCATTATACTAAACATGCAGAGCGCTAATGGTACGGTAGACAGATCCTTAGGCCTTGCCAAGAATGTTTCTTGTACCCTTGACGACATCACTTTCTACCTTCAGATACACATTTTATGATCTCCAGCGTATGATTTACTTCTTGGCAGACCCTTCAATGTTTTGGCGCAATTAGTCGTCAAAACCATTACTGACAACAAGACAACCCTAACAATTAGCGAACTCAATTCTGGAATCTGACAAACAACATTACTGACTCCTCTCTTGCATACTTATACCTTACTGCTTCCAAATCATTTCAAAATATTGCATCTACCAATACTTATCTCACTATCCTTCTCAGAGTCTTGTTTCCTGCCATTTTTGGACTTGCCGCTCCTCAGGCTACATTTCCCCTTTCCACCTCTATATATAACTAAGCTAATGCTCCCAAAAGGAAAGGGGTTCAAGTCAAAAAGAAATATAAGCCTATTGCCCTCAAAACAAAACCTGTTGCCACGCACTCTCCCAAGACCTTTCAAATCAAGCACCAGATCATTGGCAACTCTCTTGCTGACATGCTAACCTTATCACCAAATCTGCCACTCTTTCAGCCCACAGGACATTTTACTGCAGAGTGCCAGCAACAGTTTGCCAAGGAGCATGATACAAGATTTTTGACTAAAGATGAGTTGGATGTTCTTACCAATCTCATCTCTAAGCAAAATAAAGCCTTCACTTGAGAGGACTCAGAATGCGGCAGCCTCCGTACAGATTTCTTTCTGTCTGTCATAATTCTGACCATTCCTCACATGCTGTGGACAGAATACAATCAACCGTTACTGCCTGGAATCAAAGCCGAGGTCTGCCAAATTATTAGGACCAAGATTAAGGCTGGCATCTATGAGCTCTCCAACAGCTCTTACCACTCTCAATGCTTTTGTGTCCTCAAAAAGAATGGTAACCTATGCATAGTCCACAGCCTAGAACTGCTGAATAGAGTTACCATATGATACTCAGGTGTACCACCTTTTTCTGACCACATTGCTGAGTCCTTTGCCAGGCACATTTGTGGTGCCATCCTTGATCTCTACATTGGCTACAATGAACGCCTGATACACCCTTCTTCCTGTGACCTCACTACTTTCCAAACTCTGTTTGGCACATTGCACCTAGTCAGTTTACTGATGGGCTGGACAAACTCAGTCCCTATATTCCATGACGACATCACTTTCATTCTCCAACCCAAGATACCACACAATGTCCTTAGCTTCATTGATGACGTAGGCATTAAAGGCCCCAAAGACTGGCGACTCATAAACAGCTTACTGGCGACCTATCCTGACAACTCCAACATTTGCTTAGCGCTATGGGAATTTTTCCAGCTGCTCAACCGAGTTCTCCAATATATGAAGTATAGTGGTAGAACCTTTAGCGGCCATAAGCTCCTACTTTGTGTGCCAAGGTTCAAAATACTTGGTCACATCTGCACTCCCAACGAACGTGTTCTTGACAAGTCTTGCTTAGCACTTCTGGAGCGATGGGATCCTTGCTGCGACTTATCTGAAGTCCATGCCTTCCTTGGTACTGTTGGCATTCTCAGGATATTCATCAAGAACTTTGCCCATTGTGCACATGCATTAACCAACTCACTCATGCCAATGAGCCCTTTGAATTTGGGCCAGACCAGGTCACTGCACAACAAGACTTAGTAAAAGCCCTACAAGATGCCAAGCCCCTGGTTCCCATTGACTATACCTCTGCTGACCCTGTTATCTTGGCAATGGATACTTCATACATTGCCATTGGCTACTTCCTGTGCCAGTGCCTTAGCAATAATCAGAAACAGCAATGCTACAACTGCTTTGGATCTATCACACTAAACAACCAGGAATCTCACTACAGTCAGCCTAAACTGGAGCTTTATGGACTCTTCAAAGCCTTGCGGTTGCTAAGGATGTATTTGATTGGTATGCAAAACCTTATTGCAGAAGTCAATGCTAGGTACATCAAAGGCATGCTGTAGAATCCTGATATCCAGCCATCCACTAGTATGAACCGTTGGGTAGTTGCTATTCTTATGTTTCACTTTGAGTTGGTACACGTCAAGAGCTCTTTCCACAGACCAAATGGACTCTCTAGGTGACCATGGCAGCCTGGCGACCCAGCAGTGGATCCACAGGCTGATAGCAATTTCAAGGACTGGATCAACCGATTACATGGTTTTGTGCACCTTATACAACAACCAATCCCCTTGCTACGTTGGCAGCAACCTACTAGCATCCTTTTACATCCCCTTGTCCCTTACTGACCCAAGATTTTTAGTGCACCTCTCACATTCTACACAGCAAGCATTCATGGCCAAGACTTGCCTCCAGTAAAGGTTGTACAAGAACCTCACCCACTAAGAGAAGACAGTAGAAACTTAACATACAATGCTGTGCCACGATCTGCTAAGGCCAAGATAGAAGACAGTTGCCTATTAACAGTTGAACAGTGGATACAAGACCTCAAGCAACCAGCAGGCCTTACCAACAAACAATACATGACATTTATTTGATACGCTACACACTTCTTCTTTACTGATAACCAACTTTGGTGACGAAATCGAGATGGCGCTCACAAACTGGTGATGACGCCCAAAGTTTGGTCAGTAA
>QFEW01007960.1:0-10800 GCA_003316525.1 Termitomyces eurrhizus | reverse complement strand
AAGAGCAACTTAGGCAGTATGAAACACCTCCTTATGGTGTGCATGAATTATGGGAGAGGGTTGCAAAGGAATGGGATGAAATATTACCAGAGGTATGCCAAAGACTAATAGAAAGCATGCCTAGAAGAATTCAAGCAGTTATCAAGGCAAATGGAGGACATACAAAGTACTAGATACCAAAATTAGAGATGCTCAAAAAACTGTCCCAATGAGTGAATATTTTGAAATGGCTATTGCTCCGTCAGTTTTGATCTTGATTACATAAGCCTACATTCATTTTGTAGCTACAATGCCATAGTATTTTACATGATTTAATCAGGATTTTAAGTACTTCCCATCCTTCATGCCAATGTCATCTTTCAAAAAGTATGAAACATTGGGACAGTTTTTTGAGCCACTGTAACTTGTCAAGACTGACGACTAAGATATGAAAGAGGAAAGGATGAGTAAGTAGCTGTTCAGATCTGCTAGAAGCAGGCATATTGTCAGATTAAGCTCAGAGTAGAGTTGGACACAACCTGAAGACTGGTCCCCTAATATTCAGGACCTCATGAATAATGCTTATGGCATATTCATATAGTTTATTTAGCACAACTCTCCCTGTGAACTAACAAAACTTGTAGCAATGAATTATTCCAAACCTCATTATAATGTACTTTCTTTAAATCTTACTCTGAACTGGTGCTTTGACAATGGCTTTACTATTTCCAGATGGTAACAATAGTATTATTATATGTGTTTTATGCATGCTTTTTGACTTCAAGCTTTGTTGCTGTGTGCAAAAAATATTAGCTAACACAGT
Organism: Termitomyces eurrhizus; assembly: GCA_003316525.1. Lineage (NCBI taxonomy): Eukaryota > Fungi > Basidiomycota > Agaricomycetes > Agaricales > Lyophyllaceae > Termitomyces > Termitomyces eurrhizus. The sequence goes on along the minus strand of QFEW01007960.1, from coordinate 9,998 downwards.
CTAGTGATTAGGTCAAATCTTGTGTCTCTCTAAAACCTCAGATAGTATGCTTTTTCACAGAATCTGACAACTTTATAACACTGTTGTCATTTAAGTGGCCTTTTTACACACACTACAGATATTTAAGAAGGTAAATAAAATCTCTGCTAATTCCAGGCATATTGGCTCTTTAGTTGTAGCCAAGAAGCTCAGTGAGCAGCAAGCAGAGCTAGTCACTAGTGCTCTGGTACAGCAACCAGGAATGTATGCAAGGTCTATGCTAACTTGCTTCTAGTCAATCTGGTATTGTACAAAATTATAACTAGGAGAACCATCTGACTCTCTGTACTACTGTCCATCTACCTAGTTCATAGATTAGCATGCAAAACTGCTTGGCTGTTGATTCACAGACACTACTCTTCTTTGCATGATATATATCATTTCACACTCATCAACTTAACAACTTATTTTGCAGGCCTGTAACTTCAACACCTCTTTTACTACACACATTGAGCTTTTAAAGGAATTGGCCCTTGAGGTCATCCAGCACACACCAGATTACTTGACTACCTCAGCATGCTGTGATACATTTGATTTGAATGCCTTGGTGGCTCGCTTCATAAGTGACAAGGAGGTCTCTTCAAAAATGACAAGGTAGTCTCTTTGGTTTAGCAGCTGAACATACAATCTATAAAGTGGAGATCATGAATCTCACATTGAGCATCTACCTTCTGATCTTGTTAAATTAACAATTTCAAGGTTTTAAAGTCATTTGGATCAGAGGTCGAAAACATCGACTTTTGCCAATTTTTTCAGTAAATGGCCTTACTACAGATATAACACCTGTGGGTATTTCTTTTGTTTCTTTGTCACTGGATAATTAAGAAGTAGCGCATGGAGTGAGGTTATTAGTTTTTTGAAGGTGAAAATTGTGGCTTGACTATTGCTTCCAATGAGTTCACAGTTGATCAGCCAGAGTTTTCTGATTTAGCGGCACATGGAAAATTTTCTTGAGTGTTCCCTCACTCTCAATGCGCAAACATTGGCTATACAAGCGGACTCGAACTCTTGTGCTCTGAGTACTACATGAAATACATGGTGTTACATTGTTACGTCACTCTCAGTGGCCGGTTAGCATGAATAGCCTGAGTGTAACCGCAGCGTGAGGTCACAGTGAGGTCACACGAGATAATAGAGTCTTCACACAAGAGAGAGAACAGGTGTAAGCTCTGCAATTGGGAAGAACTGGCTACGAGATACCAAGTGACGACTTATATACCTGTAGCACAATAATATATCAAATAAGTCCCTAGCAGGCAGGTATGGCAAGGGATGTGGTAAGCAAGCAAAGGTCCAAAAGGAGTGCAATGTGGTTGCTGTCACTACATACGCCCTCCAGGTATCTAGAACGATGTGACAGATTCCTACTAAACGAATGGTGGGCTCCGATTGAGCAAAAGGTAGAAGAAACAAAAAGGTATCCCCCGGGGTTCAAACTCTCGAGACTTCGGTTTTTGTTTGAAAAGGAATGCGATGACGTAGGTTTTGAGCGCGAGGCGCAGATCAGTGTGACTGGGATTATATCGAAGGGAGAAGTAAGTGGAGAGAGATTAAGCAACGGGGAGCTCCTTGTTCATTGGCTCGTTGTCGTCATTCTCTCCTTCTGCATTGAGATCAGTGGAGGAGGGGGAGCTCTTACCCTTATGGGAGCGACGGCCCTTCCTAGGGTGAGCGGACAAAGCGCTGATGGTGAAACCTTGAGGGTGTGCCTCCTCAAAACGTCTCTTCTTGTAAGCTTTTTCTTCACGACGAGACTCGATGCGGGCCTGGTTCCGAACGGCCTCATGGTGGGGGTGGAGTAGTGCGTCCTTGGTCATGTCCCAACGGGCAGTGTCGATGTTGCTGTTGGGCTTGAGGAGACCGAAGACACGAAAGTCGTTGTAACGTGAGTCGCAGTAGGGGAACGTCAGGAGACTGGGGGAAATGGCAAAGTTGTTGACGTTGTATGAAGCGGTGGTCTCATTCCAAGTAGTGAACTCGCAGGGGTTGTCGCCTTTGGATGCATTGTAGGTGGCTGCAAATTCCACGTACCCGGCAGGCACGTAAGTATTTACGGTGACGTTGCGGCGACAAACATCATTGTCATATCGGATGTACTCCTGCAGCTGGAGGGGATGGACCACAATGTTGGGGTCAATGGAGGTGAGCTGGATAAGTCCATCAGGACATGCGGCAAGGAGTGGGTGAGGCTTATAATGGTCCTTGGGCCAGAAAGACATTGATGACGAGTGAGAATACGAGGCAGGAGGTGTTGTTGAGACAGAAGGCAGTGCTGAGCAATGGGGAGCGATGGAAATGGGTGGGGGGATGACCGGGGCTTTATATAGAGTAAATTGTACGGCCCCTAGGAATATTTGGGGGTCATCCAATGGTGGGCTTCCAGTACCTGAGGGAAGATCACCTACATCGCTCACTCCCAGCACCTCAAGATAGGGCGGTAGTAAATTAAGATCCCAGACCTGATCATAAGCAAGCCAGGTCTTGTCTCCTGGGTGCCGTAATACTTCAAAAATCGAGCCAGTTTTCGAGCCAGCATGACTGATAATCTTATTTGCCGTCCATTCACTCTCATGATCTGGTTCGGTTTTCACCACAACCTGAGAATATAATCGTCCAGGAAAGCGTTGATCATCATTAGGGTGGTGAATGCGTAATAACGAGGCATGGTATACGTCGTGAATTCCACGTCGCAGCATGTGCATGGGTAATTGCACCTGGAATGAGAAGTTGCCAAAATCCTTCAAAAGTAAATAAGGCCCCACATATTTTGGTATCATCTTACATGGTGTTCCCTTAGGGAAACTCATGTTTTTCGTCGATACATAAGCAAAATCTCCTTGTTTGAATGGCACGGGCTGACGCTTGCGATTAGCATGTCGGATCTGCTTTACTCGAGCCATTAGTATGGCATTGTGCGTGGCTATTATGGCGGCTTTTAGTCGTTGAGCAAAGATATGGATACCAGGAAATTCCTCAGTGGATGGGTTGTCCCATACCATTGCTCTGGGCATCCTTCCCGTGTTCAAGAAGAAGGGTGCGTATCCCGTGCTATCAGATCTCGCTGAGTTGATAGCAAATTCAATTGCGGGCAGTTTAGATACCCAGTCCTTGTGACTCGTACCAATGCATATTCTTATCATTTGGATAATGGTTTGGTTTGCGCATTCAGTGGCTCCGTCTGTCTCAGGGTAATACACCGTCGACATTTTTAATTGAGTTCCAATCAGTGAATTCAAGTGAGTCCAGAAAATACTGGTGAACCATGAGTCTCGGTCACTAACTATGGCCTTGGATAGTCCATGGTGCTTATAGACCTCAGAGAATACTAGTTCTGCTACATTCCGAGCAGTATATGTGGTCTTACTGGGTACTAGGTGAACCATACTGGTGAGCAGATCTATTATGACCGTTATCTGATCATAAGTGGTGTTCCGATCCTTTGATTCTGGGAACGGTCCCACAAAGTCAATACCAATAGTCTCCCAGGGGTGAGTCGGAATTGGTAATGGGTTTAATAACCCATAGGGTCGCTGATTCGAGGGCTTATTCTGGCAACAAATCACACATGATTCACAAAACACATGAACGTCGCTGCTCATCCCTTTCCACCATATGTGGTTGTGTAAGTATGTTAACGTTTTTTGTGAGCCTAAATGGGCTAGCATCGAGTGTGCTTCAGATATCACGACTTCCCTGAGGTTTCGTCCCGATATGATTACCTTGGGGATGCAGAGGATGCGGTCTTCATTCGTCCACAGGTATAGAAGACTGTCTTTGGTGAGCTCAAAATTCTTATATTCCTTTGGGTTTTTCACTATGCACTCAAAGGCTGGGTCCTCACTATATCTGTTTTGGACACTTGCTAACAAATCAATTGGTTCGCGCCCTCCGGCTAACATTTCATTTAATGATACAGGTTTCAAACTTTCCATGATCCCTCTTATTTGTCTAGATCGTGTGTCTAGGTCTTTGTCCCTTGCATTTTCCAAGTTGAACACAGGGATTTCTGATTGTTTATTTGTATCGGGCGATTGAGCTGGATTGGTTCTTTCATTCGTTCTACGAGCCGGAATTCGAATTGTGAGTTTCTTTCCTGTTTCCTCGCCCTCCTTTCGCTGCTGAGGGCCTCTCAGCACGAAATTTTGGGACATTTGGGATGTGAATTCTTTTGATGTCTCTGGGCGCCCCATTTCTGCAGGGATAATTTCCCTCCGCTTGCGCGTCTGCTTTTTCAGCTTTGGCGTTATCTCTGACGTCACATTTTCCAGATCATCAAGTCTTCAATCGTCTACAATCGCCAAGTGTCCCTGACCATGATCAGGCGTGTCTGACCCAACGGGCAGTGGCTCTGCCATTGTGAGGCTCGTTGTCTCACCATGAGACGTCAAGAGGCCTTCGCTCTTGCCCTCCTGTCCAACGAGGACAGGCATGGAGATTAGGTGATCTCCCAGTGAGTTATTATCAAGGACATTGTGGTAAGTGTATTCGCTCCTCGCTCGCACTGTGCCTGCCTTATCTTGAGAATAGATGCGCAATAACACGTCAGACAGTATATTTTCAGCACCAGGCACATAAAAAACTTCAAAGTCAAATTCAGAAATCTTTTCTAACCAATGTGCCTGTCTGCCAGATACATTCTTCTGGTCCAGGAGTGTAATTAATCCTTTGTGGTCGGTATACCACCTAAATCTGGTACCTTGGAGTATGTCGCGATGCCTTAACATTGTTTTGACGCCCGCAAGCATTTCTATTTCATGGATGGGGTAATTCTGCTGCACGGAGTTTAGCTTGGCAGAGTAGAAGGCGGCCATCTTGGCAGTATGCCAGTCTTCTCCTTGACTAATGACTCCTGCTACGCCGGTAACGCAACCATCCGTTACCATGTTGATGGGGGCTGCCGACTTACTATAATCCAGTGGTTTGCGGTGGTGCATGCGACAGCTTGAGGCTAAGCGTTTGATGTCTTTAAATGTGTGCTGGTGGGTGTATTCCTATCGGAATGGTACTGTGTCCTCAGTCAGCTGATGGAGGATCCCCATAGATATCCTAATTTGGTCGATGTCATCAGCAAGGTATCTCGCCACACCTAGGAATCCTCTCAACAGGTCCCGGTTAGTAGGGGTTTTCCATCTTATCAACGCATCGACTTTGTCAGGGTCCATGCAGATCCCGTCGTCATCGATAATGCAACCCAAAACCTTCAGTTCAGGCAATAGAAACTGCAGTTTATCCTGTCCTAAATAGAGTTTCTCTTTCTTCAATATTTCGATGACCAGCTTAACATGTCATATATGTTCTTCTAAGGTATCCGAGTATATCATGATATCATCCAGATAGACATCTAAAAATCTGCCCAGGTATGGTGAAAATATATGATTCATTAAAGCTTGGTACGTGGTGGGAGCATTACAGTCCCCCTGCTGGATTATGTTGCTGACCATATTCTCATCAGATGTAGTTACTGCTGTCCTCTCCACATGTTTAGGTACTATGCGTATCTGTTCATACGCATCCTTTCCATCAAGAATCGAGCAATATTTCCCTCTGGCTACCCTCCGAAGGATGCCGTCTATGTCCGGCAGCGGAGATGAACGCTTCACCGTGTTGGCATTGTGTGCTTGGAGATCGAAGACTGTATGGAGTTGTGGTGCTTCTCCTGATTTGCCCGGTTTGGGTATTAACATCATGGGTACGGTATTGCCATTGCTGGTGACCTTCCAACGGCCATTCCTGATATAAGCATCGCGTTTCTCAATCCACTGTGCCCGCATGGCCTCCGGGCATCTCGAGGGCCTCCATGGGTATATTCTGGAAGGATCAACCAAGTTTATCTCATGGTTAATGGCGCATAAGGGAGGTAACAGGGTATCACTCGCCGATTTACATATAGGGGCTGCGTACTGTTTGAGTTCTTCAGCAACTTGTTCCAAACTTTTCTTGTATAGCTCCATCGATCGGGACGCCAATTGGGTGACACCTCCCCCTGTCAATAGCAGCGAAGTGGCGGAGCCGACCACAACGCGTGAGGGGTTTATACCAAAAGTGATGCAGTGTTGGAACAGCCACGGAGTACCAAGGATTAGGTCGTAACCTGAGAGGTTTATGATGTCAAGGTACCGGTCCTCCGAGATTGTCTGGTATTTGAGTTTGGCAATGGCGCCATAGTTGATGCGGGACCGGGACCCTTGTACTGCGAGCTGAACTGGAACTGGAGAAGTAAGTTCTTTCTTTTTGATTCCCAGCTGTTGGACTAAGGCGCTAGATATGAAGTCACCCAGAGAGCCGGAATCTACCAGGGCACGCGCAGGTTCGCTGTTGACTCTCACCACGATGACTAGAGGTTTTGGTACCTTCCTGGACGGGTCTTTAACATGTGAGGAGTTGCGTTGGATGGATAGGTAAGTCCCTGTAGGCACCTGCTGCCCGAATAGTTTTATTGTACTAAAGTACTGACCGTCCGGAACAGTATCATGGTCAAGCATCGCATCATCGGGGTGCATGCCTTCATCGGGGTCGAATAGGCGACTGAGAGTGAGCACGTCGCCAGGGGAACCCTCTAACCCGTCTCCGGGGAGCGTTCCGCCAACACGGTTAATACGATCTTTTACTTCCTTGCGGTACCACGAGACTAAATTGAACTTGGGGTTACAAATGTGAGACTTTTTAACTTGGGCTTTGATCTCCAAATGACGGTCATAGATATTGTATACTTCCTCATCACGGATTACCTCAAATCGATGGTATCGCAGGTCTCCTTGCCTATCATCCCAGGGGTATGGGATGCCGGAGGCCAGGACTTGCCAGGCGTTCCAACAATCTTGATCGACAATCAGGCGAGTTTGGAACGATGGGTGCTTGGTGAAAGGGGCACCGGTGTAGATGTGGCGTAGGTTTGTGTACCATTCTCTGATGCAAAAATTGATGCTCTTTACACGTTCGTACTCGACATCCAAGAAGGCGTCAAATACCTGATCATGTATCAGTATCTCTTTCTCGTCTATGACATATGCCAGAAATCAACGCCCTCAAAACTGGAGGACATTTGCAGGGTCTCCTGGATATGGCTGGAGGGTCTCTAATAGATCTTCAGCTTTACGCGCCACCGCATGACCGAGGTGGCAGCGGGGCCCCTCTTCCATCTCAATTAAGATAAGCTTTTCTTCTTCGTCTTCTACCGGGGCAGGGTAGACGTGGTCAAAGTTTGCAGGGGGTGCTAACAATATTTCTTCTTCGTCGTCTTGATCCAGATCTCCAAAGATATCAGTCAACATTTCTGTTACTTCTTTCTCACTAGATGCGTCGTGCACAACATCCTTGTCGTCATCTGAGTCCGATACCAATTGTAGGTCAGGTATGGTGTCCCCATCACTATCGTATTCCTTACTCATGAATTGTCTCCAAGGCTCGTTGCTTGCGAGGTCTTGTTCCCCTCCTATTTTCACCATTCTGATAGAAATGGCTGTGGTGGTCTCGCCAAGGCTGTCGACCCGCCACTGTTCAGTCTGCTCAAAATTAAGGTTCTTGCGGAATCAGATGCTATTCGCACTTAGTCCCGGTGGTTTATTACCGTTCAAGGTCTGCCTTGACTTGTCAGGGCAGTTACAGGAGAAGTGCCCATCCTTCTTGCAGATGTAGCACTTGCCACTCGCCTTCAACTCTTTCTTCTCTTCCTTGCTAAGATTTTGGCTACTCCAGGATGGTTTCTTAGAGGAAGCTGAGTCCTTTTTATGATTTCGGGACTGTTGCCCCCCGGCATGATTATTACTGTTGGCGGGGTTGTTGCCAGCATCAGTATTGGTCCTGTTGCTGCCGTTGCATGGTGGGTGTTTTGTGCGTGATAAATGATGATTCTTGCCTTTACGGCCGTTGTTATCTCTGCGTTCCTGATTGTGCTGACCCCGATTGTTGTTCGGCTGGTTCCCAGATGAGGATGCATCATGGAGGTCTACGTTCTCAGCTAGTTTCTGGTATTCGGCTTCGCGGACCATAGCCTTCCAAGAGGTATGCTCCGGATTCAGATGTTCACAGAGCAATGCTTTGCAGAGGGAGGCTCTAAATCCATTAAACAGCTTCACGACTCGGGCATGCTTACTGTCCATGCCGACTATGGTGAATAATTCATCGAGGTCTGCTACGTATTCGCGAATGGACCTGTTTCCCTGCACAAAGTTATGTAACTTGGTGTGTTGTTGATTTCGGAAGTCTATTGAAAAGCAGTAATTGAATAATTCTATAAAGAATTTTTGTAGACTCCATTTCTCAGGGTTTAGAGATACACGCTGAGTATAGAAGGTATATGCCTTGCCAGTTAGAAATTCAGACAGCACCATCACCTGTCTGCGGTGTTCTACGTATCCATACTTCACCTAGGCAGTGCCGTGCATTAAGAACTTATGGAATACATGAAGATCTACTTGGCCACCATACTTCTCAGGTGGGGTTGGTTTAATTAACGTGTGATTATGTTGGCGGTCACGGTGGTGCCATGAGTGGTGGTGGTGACGGCTACCATGTCGTCGTCCATCGGAGCTGGACAGTGAGTCAGAGCTGTCTTCTGATGAATAGCCATCATCTTCTGAGCTTGAACTAGAGAGATCAGTGTCTGAGCTGCTGTCCGAGGATGAGCTGGAGGGGTCTCCTGACGGATATCCACGCTTTCCGCCTAACTGCCTAAGAGCACATCCGAGTGCACTATCTGGAGTGATCTGCGTGACCGGTTTGGTTGATGCTAACAGGTCAGTTTTCCCCTTTGCCTTGGAAGCATAGGGCTTATATTTGGATTTTTAGTGGATCTCTCGGCCACCTTATGGATGAGCTCTTCCAATTCTCCTGATAAGGGTAAAGACCCGGCGTGATCTTTTCTTTTACGGTGGGCTGAGGCCTCCTTCTTTCTGTGACGGTCTAGCTTCCTTGTCAGATTCTGACGGTCACGAAGGTATTTGAGTAATTCCTTCCGGGTAATAGTATCAGTCTCGTGTTCCTGAATTTCAGGATCAACTGGTTTTCCGTCTTCCTTGGAGATGTCAGGGTATTCCTGGTCTCCAGGGTTTTCTGGCACCTGTTGTTCCAGTTGTTCGTCTGGGAGATCGCGATAAAAATTACAATTTTCGAGAATGTCCTGTTGAATCTGCGGATTGATCTCCGCTCCATTGAACTGAATATCGCCCCAATTCCCTGGGTCTATGCCCTTACCCTTGGGTTGAGAGGTTTCTCCAGGTGGGTTGAGCGATACGCAATGGAGGTTTTCCATGCGTCGATCAATGTGAGCTCATTGTTCCTCTGTCATATTCCTACGTGCTTCTGTGAATATGTCCTTCTGAGTGATATCAGCAAGGTCGTTTTCCTCTGGGTCAGCGCCATTAGCCGTCTGACCAACATGAGCTCGACCTTTTGGGTCAAATATATTATTATTATTATTATCTACTTCTAGAGATATAACATTACTCTCCTGACGATCGTCATCGTCAGGCTCCTGACTCATGAGACTGGAGTCTGTGTCGTTGTCCACACTGGGAGTAACGTTTCTACTGGCTTCTGGCTCAGTGGCTTCCATCTCTTCGGGAGTGGGCGTCGCGGCAGTGTTAATGCTTGTGGAGGTCTCGAGCTGCGGTCCTAGACCAGCATTCTCGGTACACGCTTTTCCAGTCCCGGTTGAGGCCTGAGGGCGCTGCAAGGGACCGGTATTGTGGATAGCCGTGGGGCTCAATCGGCGTGCCGAGAGCCTTCCTTGCGGCTGTGTTCTTAGTGTATATCTGGTAGTCATTTGTTAGTGATAAATTGTGGGCTTGGGTACTCACTACTATGGGTGTCCTTGGGTGATCAGACCAAGGGTTGCCAACAGACAGTGAGTGAGGTTTTTTCGAAGCAAAAGTAAGCTAGAGCTTTGTCGCGTTCAAAATATGTAACCGCAGCGTGAGGTCACGGTGAGGTCACACGAGATAATAGAGTCTTCACACAAG
>QFEW01007959.1:0-17932 GCA_003316525.1 Termitomyces eurrhizus | reverse complement strand
CTTGTGAGGAACTTGAGACGTTCGAGTTTGTAAGAACCCTTTCTCTTACTTACGTAAGAGAGTCGGGGATGGAAGTTGTTCAGCATAGCTGTTGTAAAATATGTTTGTGTCTGATCAAATATACTGGAAACTAGCTATGAGCAGATGGTATCCTCCACCAAGACATCCATCTCAGAACACTTATATAAAATGACAGTGATGTAGTGTACTCTAGTTGTGTAAACAATTTGTTGTATTGGATTCCCAAAACAATCATATCTGTCCATACAGAACCCATTTGTGGCTGGCCGATCTTCTGGAATATCTTCTATTGGCACATTATTCTCTGGGTCCTGTTGCTCTTCCTCTTCCATGATTTGATCAAGGCTGGCATTCTGAAGTCTGCTCAGGAAATCTGAAGTCATGGATGGATGCACTGCCAGATGTCCCGGATCGCTATCCGCTGATGGAAGTTCAACATCCAGTTGATATTCGAGTCGTAGAAACTCTTGCTCCTGAATGTCCTTTTTCCGCTCATGGTCCTCAAGAGCCCTGACCCTGACCTTCCCTTGATGACAGTTTGCATGCAATGAATTGTGTTGGATATAAAAATACCCTCCAGTATCCGACATATTCATTGGTTGGAAATACCTACCATTCCATACTTCAGGTCGGTGAAACAGGTTGGAGTCATGCGTGCGGCGGAAACATCCGCGACAGAATATTCTTGACCCAACGCAATCACGGCATCGCCATCGTGCGAGGTAATGGTCAGGACAAGCAAGGCAATCAGTAACTTGATCCATTGATCCATGACCAAGCAATCCATTAAGCAATTGTAGAATATGGTTAATGAAGTTGTTAAGATAATCTGCCTATATCTATATATGAACTTGAATAATTTGCTCTCAATAATAGCATACATTCAAATTACCTTTACATGCCTTATAGATATGGGCATTGTATCATCTACATCATCTACCATTGGATTATTGTCAAAGTATGCAAAGTTATCATCATCTGAAAATGCCACAGATAGTGCACCAGTTACAATAGAAACAGGACCCAGTGGTAGTTGTTCTGTTATCAGGACTGGCAATCCTTAAGTGTTCTAAGTAAGTTGTGTCCTTTCCTCAGCAAATGGGATGAGGTCCCTTTGCCTGATGACTGTTGTTTTTGGTTGCTTGCATTTCTTCAGAAAGTTCAGGTTCATGATTAAATATCTATGGTTGGGACAGCCATTGTACCAGAAACCTTATGAGACCACTAATTAATATTGGCAATATGCCCCAATTTAGACAGGCCAGATACTAGAAGACAATGGACTTTATCTGTTAATAACAAATGGAATACGTCTGTCATCAATGGAGGTATTTTATCATGTGATCCTACAGTTGAGAACTGTGTAGTTGAAGAAAATTGTATTGTCTACAAACATGTCTGCCCTCCTGCAATTGCCTAAATTAATATTTTCACCAAAGAAAAGATGAACAGAACCAATATTTACAGCGGAAGAAAGATCTATCTTTGAACTATACAAGAAACTCTACTCCTCCTCAACTACTCCTCAAGCTTGGACAGCTATCTTGAAAAATAAAATCCTACTGGATATCTTCAACTATTGGACCACTAAGGAGACAGAGCCAAAGACAGGGGGCAGAAAGAATCAAAGTAGGTACAGCAACTCATTGCAAAAAACTTGACATCATTTGCTTGAATAGAAGGTTGTTCAGTATCTTAAAAATTGCTAGCACCCTTATTACCAGTATAAAGATCCAAAGGTGCTCCTAAAAACTTCACTGTGAGATGTTGTCCAGCAGACAATAGCAAAGGAGATAAATAAGAAGATCCAGAACTTGTTGAGGGGTAAGAATCACAATGTCTTAGGATTGCAGACATTTGCACAATATAATATGGCTGTCAAAAATGTTCAGGGTAGGGCATCACAATGGTACATGTCATATATTCTTTCCTCCTGTGATGTGAGTTGATGCATAACATTTCACATAGAGACATCACAATGGTACGTGTTATATATTGTACAGGAGCTTGCTTTGTGCTATACCATACATGTCCAGTGGAGTCCACTAAACTGGAGTGGAGCAGTGCCCACAGTGCCATAGAATACAGAGCTGTAGACATATCATAATGTGCTGTATGACACGGTCTAGTGGATCAATAAAAAGTGGGCACACACATGTGCATACAGGCCTGGTGGATGCCAGCAGACACTAGCAAACATTAATGTGCATCAGCAGGCATCAGCACACGAGTGAAAACCTCTATTGGTGGACATCATAGCATGAATAAACCCTCCTCAAGGTTTTCCACTTCCCTCCCTTCTCCCTTCCTCCCCACAATAACTCAAGGCTGCACACCTCCCCTTCCCTCCTTTTTCCATCTCTGATGCCAGTGTACGTCCACAAAAGAGCCCTGCAGACCTATGCAGGCCTATGCAAGCCACCAGTAGACATCTATGCAGATGTATGTTGATGGACTCAAATCTATGTGGGCCCATGCAGGCCTGCACAGGGCACCAGCAGACATCTGCAGAGGCCTATGCAGGCCCATGAAGGCTAGTTGAACCAAAAAAAATGGTAACTCATCATTCTGCCTATATACCTGTGGGGGAGAATTGAACTCTCAGCCTTGGGGAAGCCTTCAACAATGGAATGCACTGACAATTTAACCATTGCACCACAGGTCCATTACTAATGGATAGAATCAAAGATCGGATAACACAATGAATGGCCACCTACCTACATTCCTGCAGGTCCCTATATAGATATTTTTTGAGGTAAAAGAGGGGTGGCATACCTCCCAAAAAAGTTTTTGTGGCTTGAAAGAGGTGTTGGCATCATCTGCTATCAGCTGGACATCTGCTGGCATCTATTGGAGTTTGTTGGCAGCCGTTGAGATCTGCTGGCATCTGTTGGCATCTGTCATCATCTATTGTACATCTGTCAGCATCTACCAGATATTTGCTAGTATCTGTCAGCATCCACAGGAATCCATTGACAACTCCCAGCATTGTCCAGTATCATCTGGCATTGCCCGTCATCAGAGCAGGAGAGAAGAAAAGGGGGTATGTGGGCATCTGCTACATGGGGTGGCATCTTGGAAAACGTAGGGGGTGGCAAAAGAGAGATAGAGGTGGGGAGAAAGAAGGGGAAGGGGGAAGGGGAGGAGCATGAGTGTCTGCTGGTATGCCAGCAGATGTAGCAGATGTTGGACATCAGGTCAGGGGGAAGGAGAGAAGCAGGATGCATGTAGTGGATGGGAGTAGTGTGTGAGGTAGTATAGTGAGTAGAGAGGATGGCACTGGAGAGAAAGAGGGGGAAGGGTAGAAGAGGGTGCGTGAGTGTCTGCTGTCTGCTGGCATGCTGGCAGACAGTAGCTGATATCAGCAGTGCAACCAGTCCCAGTGGTTCAGTAGAATATTCATGTATTAATATTCAATATTGTGTCCAGCAGCAGGTTCTACTCCCTCTACTCCACCTTAATGGAGTCTAATGGTGTGTTTTTATATGGGTCCATTTTTGTTCTACATGTACACTGTACTGACTTGTAGTAAGCGCCTGTGGTACAAAGAAATATTAATAGATTGATATTTCATATTGTGCACAAGAGGCAGGTTTGACTCCTGCTAGTGCACATTATACAATAGCAGCAGGCTGCTGACATCTGCTAGTATCATGAATTTGATCCATTCAAAATTTCAGAGATTATTCAAGAAGTTTAGGTTGGACGTCCTTGCCCTAGTGTGTGCAAGTTCCTTCATCCCAAACTTCTCAAGTAATCTCTAAATAAATAACATGAGCAGACATTAGCAGATAATATACTGACTTGTAGTAAGCTTTGGTAAATTATCCATTCATCAGCTTGCTAGCATCATTAAGATGATTCTTTCAAAATCTAGAAATTACTGAAGAAGAATAGGATGGAGGAGCTTGTGCATGTTTTTATTGCAGTGCACATGATAAGTGACAATACACCAGGGCTGGCTATCTTTTTCACAAAGACTAGTTCAAAGAAAGCCAGCCACAGTATATTATCAACTTGTCATATGCACTGAAATGAACAGATGTGTAAATTTGTCTATCCTATGCCTCTGCAAAAATTTCTGAAGTTTTGAACAAATCAAATTTATGATGCTAGTAGATGTTAGCGGCCTGCTGCTATTATATAATGTGCACTAGTAGGAGTCAAACCCACCTCTTGTGTACAATATGAAATATTAATTTATCAATATTCTATTGTATCACAAGTGCTTACTACAATTCAGGATGGTGTACATGTAGAACAAAAATGGACCCATATAAAAACACACCATTAGACTCCATTAAAGTGGAGTAGGAGGAGTTGAACCTGCTGCTATACACAAATACACAAATATTCCACTGAACTACTGGGACTGGTTGCACCAAATATTTCATTATACTCCAAATGCTTACTACAATTCAGGATAGTGTACATGTAGTGCACAAATAGACTCATACAGAATTTGAATGGATAGTGTTATCAATTTTTACTTGTAGTAAATTGACAGAGGGTGGAAGGGTTTGCTGGAGTGGTATCTTGTACATGAGATGTAGCTGATTTCTATACAGTAAGCATCTGTGGTGGAGTGGAATATTCTCAATTTGTATTTATTGTATCTTGTAGTTGACGGGTTTGACTCCCACTACTGTATTTACGTCAAACTGTCAGGAACTTTTGACCTGCTTAGCTAATTGTTATTTACTACACATGGAATCGCAAGCAACCAAAAACAACAGTCATCAGACAAAGGGACCTCATCCTGTTTGCTGAGGAAAGGACACGACTTACTCAGAACACATGAAGGTTGCCAGTCCTCATAACACAATGGCTACTACTGGGTCTCATTTCCATTGTAACTGGTGCACCACCTGTGGCATTTTCAGATGATGATAACTTTGCACACTTGGACAATAATTCAATAGTAAATAATGTAGATGATACAATGCCTGTATCTATAAGGCATGTAAAGGTAATTTGAATGTATGCTATTATTGAGAGCAAATTATTCAAGTTCATATATAGATATAGGCAGATTATCTTAACAACTTCATTAACCATATTCTACAGTTGCTTAATAGATTGCTTGGTCGTGAATCAATGGATGAAGTTACTGATTGCCTTGCTTGTCCTGACTATTACCTGGCACAATGGCAATGCTGTGATTGCATCAGGTTAAGAATATTTTGTCACAGATGTTTCCGCTGCATGCACCACTCCAACCTGTTTCACTGATCTAAAGTATAGAATGGTAGGTATTTTCAACCAATGAATATATTGGATACTGGAGGGTATTTTTATATCCAATACAATTTATTGCATGCAAACTGTCATCAAGGGAAGGTCAGGGTCAGGGCTCTTAAAAACTACAAGTAGAAAAAAGATATTCAGAAGTAAGAGTTTTTATGAATCAAATAAGATGCAGCCATTCAATATTTCACTGAGCAATCTATTGGAATATCAATGGATTTACTAACAAGCTGAGAAGCTGGGATAGCTAAGGCAGAAAGGCTCAGAAAGGAGGAAAATTAAAAAGCAATAGATATTCTCAAAGCTTGTACAATGACTTTCAATAATGCAAGTAAAGACCAAATGACAGCAGACAGTAGAAGCTACTCAATGGATATTGCAGTGAGGGATATTCATTCCTTCTGGATTCAACTTGCCCTTGATATTGAGGAGCAGCAGTAAGGTGTATTGCTGATGGTCCAACCTATCTTATTAATTGGAAGCTCAGAATTGCAATTCAGGACCAGGTTTGCTATTTGAATCGGCATGCAAGCAATGATAATCGGCAAAAGGTTGAGGCAGAAAGAGAACTATTAAGGATTTGACTCAATGTTCTTGCTGCTTCTCAGGACAGGAGTGGGTTTATTGCTAGTGAAGGGCAGACTGCCCCTCTGGAACTGGATGAAGTGCCTGGAGCCTTTGACAACAATAAAATGGCAGAAGATGGACAGCCAGCAGATCTGCTGGTACTGCCAGTGGATATCCTTGGACCAATAGATATAATTGTTCCAGAAGATTTTGAAATCTCCTTTCCATCTATGATCATGGATAATGTCTCACCATTAACAATGATAGAGTGCAATCTGCACTTGATTCAAATTGAAAGGCTCAGACAATTTGTTCCATGTATTTGCAGGTAGCAAATTTGCCAGGGGCCCTAGCAGATGCTTCTAGCCCTAGACAAGTGGCAGTTGCTAAATAAGATGGAACATGTTCCAATGGCCAACAATATGATCTGCCTGTTTGCTGGCAGCAAGTCTATTGCTGCTTCCATTGTCAGTTCTGTTGCCAGGTCTATAGATCCTGCTTGAATATGCCAATTGACAGGCATTGAGTCTCATACCAACAGTATTGATGGTGAGCAGTCTGATCCTTAAGACTGTTTCTTCATGGCCCATCTTACCACTTTCTCCAATGGCAACTCTCTCCAATGGCTATCCTTGATGCATATCAAACCCTCAAGCTCACAACATCCATTCCACCACCTCTATAGTCAGAGTAAATCTGGACTGGTGTATGGCCCTACAATGAAACACTCTCACATTGTGGTTCAATCAGCATTCCAACTTCCTTCTGCCCCAGCAGCTCATATCCGCCAGACATTTATGGAGCTGGGGGAAACTGACAACGACCAGGTGGATATCTCTAATCCATCCATTAGTGACCCTGACTTAGAGGGTATCCCTCCTTTGTTTATTGTAGCGGATGATGAGATAAAAGACAAATCTTTGCCACCTTTGTTCATTCCTGCAAAAGAGGAGATGGAAAAAGATTCTTTGCCATCTTTGTTCATTTCTGTGGAAGAGGAGATGGAAGAGGATTCTTTGCCACCTTTGTTCATTCCTGTGAAAGAGGAGATGGAAGACAATGATTTGCCCTCTTTGTTTATAGTTTATTTATTTCAACAGAACAAGAATTTTGCTCTAGAGCAAAACATGGTCGATGTAGGCCTATTGGCCCTTTCAATCAAGCTGATTGTACTGATGATGTGTCCATTGATATGTCAGAGTCACCCTCACCATATCCATTGTCATGCCTAATAGCAAACTATGAAGACATCACACTTACCAGACCTCAGAGGCCATATATACCAGACAACTTTGCATTTTTGACAGCAGACTACCTGCTTGATGAGGATTTTTTCTATTCAGACACATTATATAGATCTAATGAAGATGAGGAATACACATTGGACAAGTAATTTAATTATTAGTTACTATAATTCATGGCTTTTCCATTGGTTATTTTTTATTAAAATTAACCATCCAGTTGTTTTGATTTATTATGCTACTCTCATAAATGCAAAAAACCACGCACTATTCAATGATTACACAAGAGGGACTCAAACCTGCCAATTGTGCACTAGAAGGAATATAGACTGACAATATTTTGCTAGACCACAGGACATTGTAAATAAAATTACAACCTTACTTTGTTTATCATACTGTGTAGTAAATAACAATTAGTAAAATGCTAGTATCATAAAGTTAATCTGTTCAAAACTCTGGAAATTACTGAAAAAAGAATAGAATGGATGAACTTGTGCATGTGTTTATTGCAGTGCATGTGACAAGCAATGATACACCAGGGCTAGCTATCTTTGTCAAATAGCCCAGGACAAAGGTAGCCCAGCCACAGTGTGTCATCAACTGGTCACATGCACTAGAATGAACATATGTGCAGATTCATGCTTTCTATCCTTCTGCAGAAATTTCTAGAGTTTTGAACAGATCAAATTAATGACGCTAGCAGACATCAGCAGCCTGCTGCTATTATAAAATGTGCACTAGCAGGAGTCGAACCCGCCTCTTGTGCACAATATAAAATATCAATGTATCAATATTCCATTGGACCACAGGTGCTTACCAAAAATCAGTATAGTATATATGTAATGCAAAAATGCAGCAGGCAGCAGTATAAAAAGACACCATTGTATGTTATTAAGGTGGACTAGGGGAGTCAAACCCACCACTCCACACAATACTGAATATCAATTGACAAATATTCCACTGAACCACTGAGACTGGTTGCAACCTCATAGTATACACATAGATTTGTCAAAAGACACTATCTCAGTAAATTTATTTGATCCATTCATCTTCATGGATGGGACACAGGTCTACCGGACTTGTTTCTCCTCTTTCAACCCAACACCATCCCTACTAAATTGGTTGTCATTTTTATATAGAAAGATTTCTTTGGACATCAGCTACCATCTACTGACGTCAGCTATGGCAGCTCACATACCATGTAAATCAAAAATAGACCCATATAAAAACACACCATTAGACTCCATTAAGGTGGAGTAGGGAGAGTAGAACCTGCTGCTGGACACAATATTGAATATTAATACACAACTATTCCACTGAACTACTGGGACTAGTTGCACTGCTGATATGAGCTACTGTCTGCCGGCATGCCAGCAGATAGCAGACACTCATGCACTTTCTTCTGCCCTTCCCCCTCTTTCTTCCCAGTGCCATCCTCTCCACTTCCCACACTACCTCACATGCCACCCTCACATGCACCCCACTTCCCTCCTCCTCCCTGACCTGATGTCTGATATCTGCTATATCTGCTGGTGTACCAGTGGATACCCATGCTCCTTCCTTTCCTTCTTCCTCCTCTTTCTCCCCACCCCCATCTCTCTTCTGCCACCTCCCATGCTCTCTAAAATGCCACCCCATGTAGCGGACACCCATGCACCTCCTTTTCTTCTCTCTCACCCTGATGCCGGGCAATGCTGGACAATGCTAGATAATGCTAGAGGTTGTCAACAAATTCCTATGAATGCTAACAGATGCTGATAGATGTACAATGGATAATAACAGATGCCAACAGATGCCAGCAGGTCCTGACGGCTGCCAACAAACTCTGATGGATGCCAGCTGATGGCAGATAATGCCAACACCTCTTCCACCTCAAAATATCTATACAGGAACCTGCAGGAACATAGGTGGGTGGCCATTCATTGTGTTATCTGATCTTTGATTCTATCCATTAGTAATAGACCTGTGGTGCAACAGCTAAATCATCAGTGTGTTCTATTGCTGGAGGCTTCCTCAAGGCTGGGAGTTTGATTCCCCCCACAGACATATAGGTGGGATGATTTTTTTTTTGTCTAGCCAGCCCCCATGGGCCTGTATAGGCATCTGCAGATGTCCACTGGTGCCCTGTGCCAGCCTGCATGGGCCCACATAGATTTGAGTCTGTCAATGTATATCTGCATAGATGTCTACTGGTGGCTTGCATAGGCTTGCATAGATCTGCAAGGCCCTTTTGTGGATGTAAACTGGTGTCAGAGATGGAAAAAGGAGGGAAGGGGAGGTGTGCAGCCTTGAGTTATTGTGGGGAGGAAGGGAGAAGGGAGGGAAGTGGAAAACCTTGAGGAGGGTTTATTCATGCTATGACATCCCTCAATGGAGGTTTTCACTTGTGGGCTGATGTCTGCTGGTGGCTGCTGACACACATTGATGTTTGCTAATGTCCACTGGCATCTGCCAGGCCTGCATGCACATGTATGTGCCCACCTTTCATTGATCCACTGGACCGTATCATACAGCACATTATGACATGTCTGCAGCTCTGTATTCTATGGCACTGTGGGGACTGCTCCACTCCAGTTTAGTGAACTCCACTGGACATGTATGGTATAGCACAAAGCAAGCTCCTGTACAATGTATAATACGTACCATTGTGATGTCTCTATGTGAAATGTTATGCTTCAACTCACATCACAGGAGGAAAGTCATTTACAGAAGATGGTGGCAGAATAGAGCAAAAAAGGAAATCTGCCAGAAATTCAGCACAAGTTGGCACTCCATCCATTCTCTATCCATCCTCTTTTTATTGTACATCTGTCTGCTTGATTCTGCTTTCTAATAGTTGTCTCTCCAGAAAGGCCTGAAAGCATGATTTGAAGCATGTGGATGATGCAAATGTGCTTTGATTTAGAGAAATAGGCATGTTGTTGGTTGATATGCAGATAAAGGCATGACTATTAAAATGTGTGTAGTGCCATCATTCTTTAAACAATTTTGACATCAATTATAGTCATAACAATATGTCATACTTGATTCATGCTAACTGCCCTACCTTCCAAGACTTCTTTCCTGACCTTATTAGTGACCTCAACAAGAAGATAATAGATTACATGTTTGCTCTTCTTGGTAGAGACATGCCATCTAACATGCAATCACCCCATAATTTGACTTCTCCTATCCTTGCATGCCATGACCTTATCCTTGATCTGGATAGAGATGGATTCCTAATATTATCAGCAGATCCAGGACCAAATATATTTCAAACTTGGGCAGAATTGGAAATGCTTGTCTGTGACTATTTAAATACTCATCACAGTGAATCCTAGTTTTCTCCACCTTTGCTCATCATCTGATCACTCCATCAGAAATTGTGTCTGGTTACTGATATGAATCTGCTCCTTACAAGACAGTGAGGACCAATGATCAGCAATTCATACATTCAAGGTATCTTCCAGAGGGTCTGATATTCCAAGATCCACATAATCTTAGTTAGCCAGAGCTATTGCATCTGCTGAACTTCTGGAGAGACTGTCAAGGACAGTATGGATCCGGTGACACCTTCCACTGGACGGTTTATCTCAACCATCACAAGCAGCCAGTAGCTGCCAAGTACGGCACCCAAGCTGATTGTGAAAAAAATGCGGCAGCAGCAGCAGCACGTAAGGCTACATGCAAAAATGAAGGAAAAAATTGGAAACAGAGGCCAACACCATCAGCGGTAGTTGATGGCAACAGTAGGACCATTGCTAATGATGGAGCCGCTGATGGCGGATCTGTAGCCAACTTGGAGTGGCAACTAGGGCCTACACTTCCCCTATCACCTAGCATATCATACACACCACTGCCTGACTTACAGGAGGAACCCGCTATTTTGTGCTCACCACACATATTGGCTTCTGCTTATGACAATTTTGCTCATGACAAATGTGGTAATGATGCAGCAATGGTAGATGCCACTACCATCCACCTCTTACAACAAAGAGGATGGAGCCATCCAGACCCTCCAATTAATGGCCCTAGTAATGGTTCCTCTTGATATAGAGTGTCAAGAAGGGTGCTCAACATTCTTCAAGATGAGGATGAGAACAATGACCAATTTGAAGGTGAGGGAAGGCCAGCATTACAAAACCAAAAAAAGTGCAAGGCATTGCCTAACTAATTGTTAACAAATTCCAAGCAATCCTGCAAGTCTCAAGCACAAATGTTACATGAAGATGCAGCTCAATATATTGATATGTCTACACCAGCAAAAAGAAGTGGCAGCTGCACTAAAGTTATTAGACCAGTCTGCCATTATTGATGTGGGGAAGGGGGGGAAAGTTATATTTCATTTTTGTAAACTATTATAGTATTACAAAAATATAGCAATAATGTCTAGTGTAATGAAAAAAAAAATGTTGCGAAATAATAAACCATCTATCTTTACTTGTCTTCCATTGCTTTGCATCTCAGTAAGCTGACTGGATGATTGGGTCCATTGTATTGGTGGCTGACTACTTTGAGAGTTGCTGCAAGCCTGTCTCCTTGGGCCAGGAAGAGGGTCCTCAGCAGGGACTGGCAGAGGGATAGAAGATGGTTGAGGGAGTGATAAAGATGTTTGTGCAGGAGATGTTTGTAAAGATGTTGGTTGAAGCAGGGACAAAGTGATGGTGAGAGCGGATAAGTCAGTAGCAGCATGAGATTAGTCAGTGGCTAGGGCAGAGGTGTCAGCAGTGGCAAAAGATTGGTCAGCAGGGAGTTTTTCCTTTTCAGCAATGAGTCCAAGTCCACTGTGCCCTGTTGTATGCACTGCCACATCATCCTGAGTTGACAGACTGGAAGAATGGGTAGAAATGTGAAGTTGACTCTGCAAAGTGTCAACCATACCCCAAATATTGCAGATCTCCTATTTTGTCTAATATATCTGTCTGTCGTGGTCTACAAGTGTCTCACTTGCAAGAGAAACATTGGTTTGCAGGGTTTCTATGCAGCCACCAAGCGTGTCAACTTGAGTCTGGTAGTGATTGAAGAAGTCCTCAATATGCAGTAACCAGATCTCCTCAGCCATGACAAACTTGTCCTGCACCTGTGTCCCAACATTCTGCAATGCTTACTGGAATCCATTCTCCATCCTGTCCAAACAGCTCTCTACCCCTGCCATCACACCAGCTACAATGTCCTCACTGTAACTAGACTTCATTGCCTGCTCCTTGCCCTTTCTCTTGACTGGAAGAGGATCCATTGGATGGTTGGAGGTTGACAGTTTTGATCAACAGATAGACAGTTTTGATGGTCCTGCAATTGGACTGGCTGGTTCATCTGCTAACTATTGGTTAGCTATTTGAGCAGGAAAATACTTTCATACCATCATCACTCTCAATAATTGACACTGACTTCTTTGTCAGTGGTTTTTTCCCCTTTCTCTTGTTGCTGGGCTTGATAGTTTTCTTGACAATTATCAGACTGCATGTTCATTTGTAAATGAGCCAGCAAGGATCACATGTGGTGCCACCCTTTGTCCTGACACACTGTAGCTGCTTACTTGCACAATATTGGCAAGGAGGATTGATATACTGATCCTCACAATGAGGTGCTTTCCTCAGATACCTGCCAAACAACATTCCTCTGGTAGTTTTCCTCTTTGGTATTCTGCTCTCTTGTTCTTCCTCTTCTTCTTCATTCTCATTCTCATCCTCATCTTCCTGCTCCTCCAGTATCTCATAGCTACTGGAAGGTGGACAGTTATCAATGTAACTCATTTGTTCTTGCTTCTTGAGATTCAGTGACGGACCAGACAAATCTCCTGCCACTGGAGGACTCGGTTGTTTTCTCTTCTTGGAAATTGATGATAGACCAGATGTATCTCCTGCTACCAGCCTATAACCTATCCACTCTTCTCATGCTGGTGCCATTGACAAACCAGCTGCAGTCAATGGATCAGGTTATTCTTGGCCCTCACTTTGTTCTCCTCTCCTTCCACTCTTCTGGGCCCATTTAATTGCACTGTCCTTCAATTGCCTGGTCATATCCTCATTAGAAAGCTTGCTTTTGAGTATCAGGATGACTTTGTTGATGAAACTTCTCCTGACATCAAGGAGGAGTTCCTTGTCATCCTTGACCTGGCTAATCATCAGCCACATGTCAGTCTACAGGATGACTGTTAGTGCATGTCTATTAGAAAGGAGTGCTTGCATCTTACCAGGTCTTTCAGCTGTGCCTTTAGTTTACCAAGGTCTCCTCTGTGAGCAAGGTATAATACCAAACATTGATGTTAATGACCCATTGGTGGAGTTCAGCATTAGACATGGTGAATGGAGGATTAAAGAAATGGACAAGAACTTTACATGAAGCAAGTTCTGAAAATAAATATATTATGTGATCTTGTTTAAATTACAAAAGAAGTTTGGTTTATTTTTTGACAAACTTTACTTTGTTTATCATACTGTATAGTAAATAACAATTAGCTAAGCAGGGCAAAAATGCAGAGGTCCTAATATTTATTGCACTAAGCAGGAGTTGAACCTGCCTATTGCAATATACAAGAAATATCAACAGAGAATATTGTGCTACACCACAAAGTCTTACTATATACTCATGTAGTGTAAATAGTGTAGATAAATATCAGTCTAATATTCCACTACACCACATGGTTTTTCTGTATACTTCTACAAGTAAAAAATGATAACACTATCTATTCAAATTCTGTATGGGTGCATTTTTGCACAACATGTACACTGTACTGACTTCTGGTAAGCATCTGTGGTCCAATGGAATATTGATATATTGATATTTTATATCATGCACAAGAGGCAGGTTTGACTCCCCCTAGTGCACATTATAATAGCAGGCTGCTGACATCTCTTAACATTATTAATTTGATTTGCTCAAAACTCCAGAGATTTCTGTAGAGGGATAGGCTGAGACAAATTTGTGCATATGTTTCTTCCAGTGCATGTGACAAGTTAATGATGCACTGTGGCTGGCTACCTTTGGGCTTGTCTTTGTGAAAAAGATAGCCAGCCCTGGTGTATTATTACTTGTTATGTATGCTGCAATAAATACATGTGCAAGCTCTTTCATCCTATTCTTCTTCAGTAATTTCTAGAGTTTTGAAAGAATCAATTTAATAATGCTAGCAAGCTGATAAACAGATAATTTACCAGGGCTTACTACAAGTCAGTATGGTAAGGTCGGTAAATTCATTTGATCTGTTTATCTGCTTATGGACAGGACACAGGTCCACTGGACTTGTTTCCCCCTCTTTCAACCCAGTACAGGCCCTACTAAAATATTTGTCATTCTTCCACAGGATATAACATCCACTGCTAATGTCTGCTGATGTCCGCTAGCATCATTAATGTGATCTGTTCAAAACTCCAGAGATTGCTGAAGAAGATTAGGATGGAGGAGCTTGCATGTGTGTTTATTGCAGCACATGTGACAAGCAATGCCAACTAGCTATCTTTGTCACAAAGATCAGTACAAAGGTAGCCAGCTATGGTGTATCATCAACTTATTATATGTGCTGGAAGAAACACATGTGCACATATATCCCAGCCTATTCCTCTGCAGAAATTGCTGGAGTTTTGAATGGAGCAAATTAATGACGTTAATAGATGTCAGCGGCCTGCTGCTATAATGTGCACTAGGGAGAGTCAAACCTGCCTCTTGTGCACAATATGAAATATCAATGTATCAATATTCTATTGGACCACAGGTGCTTACCAGAAGTCAATATGGTGTACATGTAGTGCAAAAATGCAGCAGTATAAAAAGACACCATTATACGTCATTAAGGTGGACTAGAGAAGTCAAATCTGCCACTCCACACAATACTGAATATCAATTGACAAATATTCTACTGAATCACTAGGACTGGTTGTAACCTCATGGTATACATATAGATTGGTCAAAAGACACTATCTCAGTCAATTCATTTGATCCGTTCATCTTCATAGATGGAACACAGGTCCACCAGTCTTGTTTCTCCTCTTTCAACCCAACACCATCTCTACTAAATTTTTGTCATTTTTACACAGGAAGATTTCTTTGGACATCAGCTACCATCTGCTGACATCAGCTGTGGCAGCTCACATGCTGATGTCCACTACCACTTGCTGGCATGCCAGCGAACAGCAGTGATAGGACCCCACACAGGCTAGGTGCATTAACGGCAGACTTAATATTGGCTCCAGAACCCTTGCTGCATTTGTTCCAAACTTGGCACACATGTTTTATCCATTTTAAGCCATTCCCAATAGCCACACACCATCAGCAAGCATTGACAGATGGCATTATTCAGGCAGCATGTAGTATTGCTAGCTGGTGGCAGCACATGATGGCATTTCCCCATGACTGACAGCTTGGTGTTTCCTTGGCACCTGGCTTGCTTAGCACTTTCTCATTACTTGAACAGACAGCATTCTTGTTGACTTCTCAATATTCAGTTTAATATATGGCAACTACTTACACTCTTTCCAGTTCACTGCTCCTTGGCAACACTTAGTTGCTTAGCAATGGTGAACTCATTTTACTATAAATATTTATCATTGTCATTAGTTAGAACAGAACAGAGTACCCCACTTTATACCCCTTGGTTCACCTCACGGTTCAAATTTCTTTTGAGCTGACTAAATTCATAGTTGCCAATTGTCTGAACACTTTTAGCCTGCTTGCCGCAGTTATGCTTATGGAACCTACATGCCTTGCACCTACAGCAGGCATCACGCAGCTTAGTTGCTGCTAAGCCTTTAGTTTCCTTCCAGCGTCCTCTTGCTGCACTTACCTGTATTCATCTCTCTACTTTTTTTAGGTGCACTTTGTCATTGGTGCACCCTCCTTACTGCACATTCTTGCTGACTATTGATACGATGCTGTATGCAGTCAGGGACACAATATGCACCAGAAGTCAAAATAAACATTTAATTATAGGCTGAAAACTGTAAGCCTCCTGGTAGCAGTCTCAACAAATTATATCTCCAAAAACATCCTAATAAATACACAGACAGTACAGAACAAAGAGCAGAGACCAGCTCAAACTATCAGCTCAACAATAGTCCAACCACTGTAATGGGAAGAGGAAGCATGGGAGCTGGCAGAAGTGATGAAATGGGATCAATTTGTAATGATCTAGATTAAGATCAAATCTGACAATGCCCAATTTGACATGACTAAAAGGAAAAAGGAAAAGAAGCATGGAATGCAGGGAAGCGCTAAAAGGGGAAAGAAGAATCTATGAATGGGATTGTGCTAAATGGAGCTGAAGCAAATGAGGAAGTGGCAATCAGAGACATCCAGAGAAATGGTGGAACTGGTGGCATTGAAATATGCCTCTCAAAAGGGAAATTGGACTATCAAATATGTTCTGGAGGCTGGGGAGTTGACAACAAAGAGTCAGGTGTAGATAGTAGTCTGTGCACCAGAAAAACAGTATAAATAGCCCAAGTTTAGTAGAGAATAGACAGGCAATTGATAGGCAAAGGCTCAGTGGTTCCCAGGGAGTGAACCACCTAGGCTAGAGTTTATTGAACACCTCTTATTGGAAGTCTATTGGTAGACAAAGGCTCAGTGGTTCCCAGGGAGTGAACTGCTTAGGCTGGAGTTTATTGAGAATCTTCTTCTGCCCATCAGGATATTTGATATTCTGTGAAGCATCCAATATATCAAGTTTTTATCATCAAGCACCAGTATGGATTAGAGGAAACTTTCTAAGACTTCAAGAAAGCCCCAGAACTATCAGTACTACTTGCAATCAAGTACTACATCTGGAGCCCACTGCAAGGGGCTTTGGCTTAGAAAGTTTACCAACAAGAAACACTGTCATCAAGTACTACACTATTGTTACCGACTGTCACCAAATCTTGCCATTTAACTCATTTTCTGACTTGTTCTCTGGAAACTGCCTGGGACTCCCTCAATGTTAGCATGCCCAACACATTGTTACACAGGTCAGTAGCCATAAACCGTATCTGCTACTGATCAACTTTTGGGCATTATCAGCAGACACTCATGCACCCCCTCCTACCCTTCCTTCTCTTTCTTCCCAGTGCCATTCTCTCTACTCCCCATACTACCTCACACACCACCTCTGTCTGCCACATGCACCCCACTTCCCTCCTTTCCCCTGACCTGATGTCTGACATCTGCTACATCCACTGGTGTGCTAGCAGACACCCACGCGCCTCCCCTTCCCCCTTCCCTCTCTTTCTTCCCACTTCCATCCCTCTTCTGCCACTCCATGCAGCAGACACCTATGCACCACCTTTCCTTCTCTCCCACTCTGTTGCTGGGCAATGCCAGCCAATGCTGGAGGTTGCCAATGGATTCCCATGGATGCCAACAAATACCAGTAAATATTTGGTAGATGCTGACGGATGTACAATGGATATCAATAGATGTTGACAGATGCCAGCTGATGGCCAGCTGATGGCAGATGATGTCAACATCTCTTTCAAGCTATGAAAACTCTTTTGGGGGGTATGCCACCCCCCTTCCACCTTTAAATATCAATATGAGGACCTGCAGAGAAGATGTAGGTGGGCAGCCATTCATTGTGTTATCCAATCTTTGATTCTATCTGTTAGTAGCTGACCTGTGGTGCACATAGAGACATCACAACGGTACGTGTCATACGTTTTATGGGAGCCCGCTTTGTGCCATACCATACGTGTCCAGCGGAGTCTGCTATACTGGAGCGGAGTAGTCCCCACAGTGCCGTAGAATACAGAGCCGCAGACGTGTCACAATGTGCTGTATGACACGGTCCAGTGGATCGATAAAAGGTGGGCACACACATGCGCACACAGGCCCGGCAGATGCCAGCGGACACTAGCGGACGTCAATGTGCGTCAGCGGCCGCCGGCGGGCATCAGCACACGAGTGAA
>QFEW01007955.1:3713-19128 GCA_003316525.1 Termitomyces eurrhizus | reverse complement strand
TAATCACTACTACTACTATTACAATGCTGGCCCCCCTCCCCGCAACGCTGCCGGACCGGACGACGCTCGCGACGCCCTCGCCCACGAAGGACGACTGGACATTCAAAAGCCCGACGCTTTCATGGGCCGGGACCCCTGAAAATGGCGTACCTTCCTCACTCAGTGTCTCAATACATTTCAGGCAAAGCCGCTCACGTTTCAGGTTGACAGCTCCCGGGTGGCCTTTGCCGCATCATACCTCCAGAGGATCACTGTCATGACCCACAGCATCAGGACACTGGATACTGCTTAAATAGTGCCTGCAACATGTCAAGCCAGGCTTGACATTGTGGCCTTTTAGCCCAGTTGGTAGATCACTTCTATTGCAGGAGTTGTGGTTATCACAGAATGTCAAGCCTAAAAGGTCAAGCGTTCAACTCCCTGAGTTGGCAGATTCTGGGTGGTCCAGAATTGTTGCATTGGGGTCTCTCTGAACAATTGGCTTACTGGCAGGGGTCAGGGGGCCTACTATTTAACAAGGCAGAATGCCAGGAGCTTGGACTAGAGACTGAGAGTCCTTGTGTTTCCCAGTTGGGCAGCTGACAGGCAGTCAGAAGGGGCCGACAGTACTTTCACAAGTCAGACCCTGTGTTTCCCAGTTGGGCAGCTGACAGGCAGTCAGAAGGGGCCGACGGTACTTTCACAGGCATCTCGAGGGCTCGATGCTTAAAGAGAGGGCACTGTCATGACCCACAGCATCATGACACTGGATACTGCTTAAATAGTGCCTGCAACATGTCAAGCCAGGCTTGACATTGTGGCCTTTTAGCCCAGTTGGTAGATCACTTCTATTGCAGGAGTTGTGGTCATCACAATGTCATGGACAGATGTGCAGTTCATAACTCCACACTTCGACAATTCCATGTCAGCCAACATTAGTAAGGCTGATTTACTAAGGGTCCTACTCGTGAATTGCGTGCCAGTGGAATGGATAGACCATGCCTACACATTTGGTGTGGTCTATCTAGAGAGCCATTTCTGGGCACCAAATGCCTCTTTGGATGTGTACAGAGACATCAACAATGAACGGCACTGTAAACTAGACCTTTATGGTGAGTCACCAGCAATTCTGCAGTGGGATGGATGGAGGACTCCTACCGCAGATGATGTAATCCACCTCTGAGCCTTGCTTGGACAAAAATCCACTCAAGGTCATATGTACCTTGAGAAGGATTTCTACTATCCTGTCAGAATAGAACCATGTCATTGCAATCTTTGAATGCGTGGCCCACACCATGGCCCCCTACCACCCCTATCAGTGGTTACTACAACCACCAACGACCTGTTGGTAACATGACCTCCTGCAGAGGCATCTACTTCAGCTAACACCAACTTCAATATGGCCACCCTTCTCGAGAGCGAGTTACACTGTCTGCCATCTGCATGATATGGCAAGCATTGATTATAGTATTGTCGGCTAACCTTGACACTAACAAACTACAGGAAATGCTTTGCTGGAGCATAGGGGGGTGATTGCAAGCGCCACCCTTTTAGAGACTGTAACTAGTCTGAAAGGGGGGTATGTAACCGAGTAACCTAGAGTCTGAGCTCTAGGTACCCATACTGATCCTTCATGCTGAACAACCTAACTGTTGTTCAGCAGATCTAAGCTGGACTGCATAGTAATTATTATTGTAATAATCATACAATACTTATTACATAATCACTACATATGTTTGTTGCAGCTACCTTACTTAAGGTAGCTTTTTGATTTCACACTTTGTAGGACTAAAATTGTATTCCAATCTGGTTCTCTTGCGTGACCTTAAGCTCTTGACTTTGTTTCAATGTCCAAGGAATGCTTGGCATGCCATAATCAAGATGTCAGAGTCAAGCTAGTGGAGGCACTAGCATGGGCACAGGAAGTGCCCAAGGCAAACCTGGTGAGTACAGTACATACTCCAGCAGGAAAAGGGTAGTGTGAGGAGCCCCCACACATGCATAACTGAGACTCTAGAACAGATACTTCAGGTCTGGATGGGCAAGCCAGTATGGCTTTCAAGGTGGAGAGTAAGGCATCTATGATGCCACATGTGCCAATGGCAGAAACAATGAGCAACTGAGTCACATATCAATGGATGTGCAACAGTGATCTCAGGACTAAGGAGCATTCTCTTATCAACAATCAGGACATCATATTCGAGGGCACTAAGCCCATTAATGAGATACATTGTTGATTTGTGATGCAGAGCCAGAAGAATCAGTCTTCTCCAGAACCAGAGCAGCACAACAATCATGATCAAGGAGACTTCCTCAATTGTGATGGTGCTACAAGACGTGATGTCCATGGTAGATGCCAGGATAAGCATCCTAGATCAACTTTCCAAGACAAAAGCAACTATGCTCTCAGTCATGGAGGCTCAGGACATCTACTGCTGGATGAACAAGGGAAATCACTTCCCTAAGCTGCCAATCTGATGACTAGATCCCTGGGCCAATAAGAGCCCATATGTATGCATTATGAAGCCATGCACAATTGTCTTCATTGCATAGTCAATGATGCATTGGAAGTAACCCTACAGTTATCAGATGGCATAAAGCAGACAGCAGGCACATTTGAGCCTACTCTGGTGCATCCAAGTTCAGTGACTTAGAGGACTGGGCAATGGACATGTGCACCCATCTTGCCATGTGTTTATATAGTGGAGACCATATGGAATGAGAATGAATTTTTGTTTTGCCTGAGTTTTTGGCTGGAGAAGCCATGAGTTGGTTCTGACAAGCAGCATTGCACATTAATCAGGTCTAGTATGACTGGACATTTAAGGGAGTCCTTACAGGACTGTATGATCGATTTGTACACCCCTCAACATTGCAGGATGCATGACAGGACTTCTAGTCCACTAAATACACTAAGAAGTTAGATGTACAAGGGTTCTATAATATTCTTAATGACCATGCACAAAACATGGCAGTGTACCTGGATGGGTACACTATGCTTGAGACATTCTTGGATTGTATCCCAGCAGACATGTGCCACTATCTAATATGTGAAGATGGGTTGTTCCTAGAGGTCAATGATGTCAAGGAGTTTGTGGCATATGCCATAAGGTATGAGCAGTCTCTTAACCACTACAAGTATTGTAGTATCTATAAGGGAGGCAGCAGGCAATCTACGCCTGCTATGACACCCTTGCAAGGTCAGCACATAGAGATTTTCCTGGCCAAAAAGGCCAACATGGACTGCAAGCGCAATACATAGTTTGTGGTATGCTGAGCCCTGGCTAGAAATCAAGAGTGCAGTCACCCATGACCAGAGCAGGCTTCAGATGAAGAATGCCCTAAACGTAGGCCAGAATTCAAGCCAGCCAACCCATCTGGTCAGATGGGAACATGCTTCACTTGTGGCCAATCAGGCCACTATGCTACTAGCTGCTCTATGAGGGCAGGAGCCCAGAAGAAGGGGTATGCACCCCAAGCCCACAGACATGCTGCACATACTGCAGCAGCAAGTGGAAGTGATGGAGATATCTCCACTGAGTCTGAGGCTGAGCTTTACATAGACAACCAGGAGCCTCCAGAAGAGACATTGGACACAGAGCCCAAGAGTGTGGTCGTAGAGAGGAAGGAGTATGTTACAGTGGACATATTTGATGACACCTTTGACAATGAGTACTACAGTCACAACAGCAACTTGGAGTGCCTGGTGGCAATGATGGATTAGCTGTCTTCAAACAACCACAACAAGAATAATGTTGTGCAAATGAAGAAAGTTACTTTTTGTCAAGCAGAGGGCACATTACAGTGCCTTACATTGAAGCATGCAAACAAGAAGTGTCTGGTCTCATATGTGGATGTAAATAGCCACAAAGCCTGGACCCTCTGGGACTCTGAAAGTACTATTTCAGGTATTACACTCCAGTTTACCTATGTGTATGGAATTTCCATACAGGAGTTAGACACTCTATTGGCTTTGCAATTGGGCACCATAAGTAGCCATGCTATGGTGCAGTACAGGACAAATGTAACCATCCAGACACTGGGCTCATGTAGCTGGGAATATATGGATGTAGCAAACTTTGATTGCTACAATATGATTTTGGGAACACCATTCATGCGGCATAATAAAGTCATGTTGGACTTTGAGCACTATTAAGTGCTGGTGAATGGGAAAGTCATCCCAGCAGAATGTGCTACTGCAGACAATACTGATAATTGTCTCTGACATCACCGTACTATGGAGAAACATAAGGAGTCTCCATGACTTGGTTGGTGGAAAGTGCTGACGGTAGAGGATGTGATCAAGGAAGTACAGGCTAAGCTCAGACAACCAGGCAGTGATGACAAGTGAGGAGGAATATTAAGCCTCCAAAAAGAATAATGAGCATGTAGTCGCTCCAGACATTTAAGGCACAAGGCCTCTAGAGAAACACCAGTAAAAGACAAAGAAGAAGCTTGAGGACTCAGTGAATGTATGTCCACCTACATCTTCATGAGTCAAGGTAGAGGACTTAAAGGATGGCAACTGAGAGGCAGAAGCCTCAGAATGTGAGGACATGCAGTCCTTGTGAGAGCGGCCAGCTTCTCTACTCAAGTACAACTGGGCTTATGACCCCTGCATGCCACAGGAGTGGAATGAGCTGGTGGCAGCCACTTGTGTACAAAATGTACACCAACAATGGACAACCATTGTACCAGAGTATTGTCAGGGACAAAGTCTCCATGGCATATTTGATTAGATATGAGGGGAAGACCCTTATGGCCCATAAAGCAGTGAGAATAGAACCCCTGCTACAGCTGCATATATTCAATGACAGTGTTGATCAGGTGCTTGCTGTGCACAAGCAATATGAGCAGCAGCCTTGTACACCATTGTATATGGTTGAAGTACTTCCCCTGCTGCATTAAAAGGGAAAACAGAAGACAATGAGCCTTCATGAGAACGACATTCCTTGGTTGTGTTGGCAATAGCAAGAGGAATTTGCTGATATGGTCAATGGGACCAAGAACAAGCTCCCACCATGGTAGGAAGTAAACCATGAGATTAATCTCATAGATGAGAGCAAGCAATATAAGTATCACTTGCCATGCTGTCTGTGTGCACTCCAGAAGCAACTACATGATAAAACTAATTGCTATTTGAATGCTCAATGGTGGTCATCATGTACCACTGCTCAAGCTGCACCGTTACTGTGCATTTTAAAGAAGGATGGAACCCTTTATATGGCTGTGGATGCATGCCAGCACAATGACAACACCATAAAGAATGTAACTCCTTTATCAAATCAAGAGGTGATCTGGAAAGATGTGGCTCAAGCAAAATATTGCTTGAAAATTGATCTCACTAATGCTTATAAGCAGGTGTGCATCCACACCAAAGACATATCCAAGACTGTATTTGCATTGAACATGGGCACATTTACCAGCAATATTATGCAAATTGGAGACTGCAACACCCCCACTACCTTTCAGAGGTTAATGACATCTATATTTTGTGATGTGATAGGACGCTATATGCATGTCTATCTAGATGACATATTCATCTATTCCAATTCTATTGAGGAGCATGAACAGCACCTCAGAGTTGTGTTTGAACTATACAAGTACAAGCTATACTTGAAATAGAAATAATGTGAGCTCTACACTCACAGTGTAGACTGCCTAGGGCATGTCATCAATAATCAGGGTATTCACCCAGATCAAAACAAGCTCAACTGCATATAGGAGTGGCACACACCACAAAACTACAATGACATCCAATGCTTCATTGGCCTTGTCAATTACATATCAAGCTTCTTGCCCAATGTTACAGCCTATACAGAGCCACTCATGGCTATGACCAAGTCACCATTCAGTTGGCAGCCACTTCATCAGTAGTGCTTTGAGATGGTCAAAAGGATCTGTATGAAGACCCCAGTCATTCAACCAATTGACTCAAGACAGGATGAGCCAATCTGGCTCATATGTAATATGTCAAAGACAGGCATCAGGGCTATGTATGGCCAAGAAAGCAGCTGGCAGACATGCTGCCTAGCAGGGTTTATGTCTAAGAAGTTTACCACCACTGAGCAAATTATGCTGTGCATGAGCTAGAGACTCTAGCAATACTTGAGGCTCTCCTCAAGTAGGAGGATAAGCTGATGGGATACCCTATTCATATCATCACTGACCACAAGACACTTGAGTTTTTTAAAACTCAGATGAACTTGTTGCTATGGCAGTGGCAGTGGATTGACTATATGTTGAGATATCAGTTCAACATCACTTATGTTAAAGATAAACTCAACAAAGTAGCAGACTGCTTGTCTCGCTACTTTGAGAGTGACATAGTTGGGGAGGTGCATGAGCCTCAAGAGTATGTGCAGGCAGACTGCTGCATTGACCCAGATGGAGAGGACTTACCTCTCCACCAGTATCAGGAGCTCAAAGAGCATGTCCTGGAGATATGTGCAATGCACAACAATGAACGGAGGCAAAGTACTCACCTCAAGAAGCAACATAAAAAGCAAGACATAGCTGCCAAACTGCTAAGAGTGAATGAGGCTAGAAAACCAGCCTTGTCTGGGGAGCCTGAGCACCCTGACCAGCCCTTTACTCTGGCTGAAATGCTAGAAGGCAAATGGCCTTCAGCCTAGCCATCTAGCCTAGGGAAGGATAACTTCCATAAGAAAGTAGTGTGGGAGTATAGATGTGACTCCCTATTTGTTGAGGTGATCAGCAACCCTGATGACCACCTACGGTTCAGACAAGGGCCTGATGGTAATGGAAAACCATCAAGAAATGGCAGTGACCTGCATTTCACAAGTGTGACCCATTGTGATGCACATATTGGACCAGGCACACACTCTGGTGGAGCACTTTGGTGCCACATGGACATTGAGGTACATCTGAAGGTGGTATTTATGGCCATGTATGGCCCAGGAGGTTACCAAGTTCTGTGCATCTTGTGCAGCATGTCAAAGGGCAAAACTGCCTCCTGGACTTCCTGCTGGGAAGCTGCACCAGCTTCTAGTGCTAGTAAAGCCTTGGGACTCTATTGGGATGGACTTTATTAGTCTTTTCCCCAAGTCTAGAGGGTTTGACTACCTCTGGGTGGTAATATGCTGCATGATGAGCATGATACACCTTATACCAGTACAAACAATGCTGACAGCTAAGGAGCTGTCATGAATCTATCTCAGGGAGATTGTTAGGCTGCATGGGCTGCCTAGTACCATCATGAGTGACCATGACTCAAAATTTACATTGCAATGGTGGAGGGAACTTCACAAACTATTAGGAGCCAGGCTCTTCATGTCCATGTCATTCCATCCACAGAAAGATGGTCAGACTGAGTGGGCAAACCACAGTATAGGACAGATTCTACAAATGGTTGTCTGCTCTGATCAACAAGACTTGGTAGACTGGTGTCCACTCACTGAGTTTGCGATTAATATGAGTATCTCTGAGGCTACAGGTATGCCCTCTTTGAGCTTAATAGCAGGTACATGCCTTTTATGCTGCACAAAATCCATGCAGATGTGGCTGGGAGAAGTGACAAAAAGAGTAGAAGAAACAGGGGAAGTATGGGTTGATGGAACACTGGGGAGACTAGCAATAGTAGGCGAGGTATGGGCAGACTATCTAGGGTCAATATTTCCAATGTAAGGAGAGAAGAAAAGACCTACTTTGCTAACCTCAGTACTGGCCAGCAATGTGTCAATCTTGGCAGATAATGAAAGAGCCTAGTATGGGTGCTGAACTTTAGCATCACAAAATTAAAATCAAACTTAACTTACAAATAACTCTGCAAATGGACACAACCAGTTGGCATCTTCATATTTGCAGTACCAAGCCTCACACCACTTGTGAACCTTGACCTCCCATGCCCAGGAGCTGTCAGGGCCACATACCACCAACCATTGCTGATAGAGCCACATTACAGCAGGAACATTTTGTGGCACATTGGCAGCGCTGGTAGCCTTAGCACAATCAAATAAATATGAGGCCTCAGCAAGGAAGTTGGGGAGGGCAGAAGCAGCAAAGCCAGACATGCTGAAAAGATGAAACAGATACACAAGCAAAAAGAGATGTCTAGAAACAATTTTTATAAGGTGCCAGCAGCATCATACAGACCATAGCGCAGTCAAATTAATGACAGTGTTTGACTGAGGACAGTTAATTTTTCAGTTGAGGGGAGATGATAGGCTTCTACTCAGGCTGAGTGCATCAAGGGATATTATAGGCTTACCAACATTTGACATACTGGAGACTCTAGTTATCCTCTTGGACTCAGGACACCTCTGACTTTGGTGCACTGCTACAGACTTTACTTATCAGTCTCACCCAACATTTATTAGTCCTCCAGCACATACTATCCATCAACTTCAAGGATTTGGGAGATTCAGGACTCATAGTATTAGTATGATGGCGGGGAGAGAATTCTGACCAAACCCTGATCAAGTCTGGAAGGGGTTAACATTAGGTGCTGCCATTTGATGAGGCACCTCAATCAGAAGTCTAAAGAAGCAATGACAATGACACAAGATCTATTCAAGCTGACATTTCTGTCAACCTATCAGAAAGTGATACAATGTTTAGCACTGACATTAGCGCTCATGGCATCTGTCAAGGATTTTCTGACCATACCCCAGAGTGGCCTGTCCAATTGGAATTATACTAAAAAGTGAGCAGACTTGTACAATTCTAAGTCAGTTTAGAGTTACCATAGCCAATGGGCTATAACACTGTTGGTTGCCATTATCTACGTGCTGTTGGTCACCATTGACAGGTCGCTGTTAGCTGAATCCACAAGGAGAGGCACTAATTGGTAGCACCATAAATAGACTCATTTTGAAAATACAGTAGTGCATAGTATAAAGCTAGCTACTGCACATATATATAACAACAAATCGTAACCCTTTGAGCACCCAGTTACACTCAGCATTCAAATTGCGCTAGCTTGACCTAACTTTGTCACTAAGTTGGGCACTAGCTTTGTCTTTATTGTCTTTGTCATTTATGGTGCCACCTACAGGCACATTGCATTGCGCTATTCTTCTTCTTTTCTATACTTTGCCTAAAGCTATAGCACTAATGATCTACTAGGTAGCATCCAAGGCGCTCTTATCTAGCACGTTGTTGTATCACATCTACTCAAGCACACTGGGACTCTGTCAGGACTCCTCACAACTATGCATGCCAGGCACTGGAAACAGCATTGTACTGCATAATGTCCAGCACACCCAACCACAGTTGGTGTCATCACCAGCAAGTTTAGTGGTGTGGAGGGTGAGGGAAGCTTGAGTGGTCTGCACCTGAGTCTCCAGAGCAAGCAAGCAACCCCAGGCATCATCCTGAGGGGCAGACGCATCCAGGGGAACACCTGAAGAGGCTGGCTGGGTCATAGAAGCAACAGAGGGACAGGAGGTAATCCAGTGAGGGAGTGACCTAAAGAGGCAAGAGAGGGCTCAAGCAGGCTAAAGGGGGCTCCCAGACTGAAATGTAGAGACTTGTTCTGCTGTAAGAGTGACCTCTGGAGGCTATGGCTCAGTCACACAGCTGGCAGAGGGAGATCCAAAGTGTATTAGAGTATATACCAACAATATCATAATAACTACTCACCTGGCAGAGGGGAATTCAAAGAGAACAAGTCTAAGGATTCCCTATGCCAGGTTGGATGCTTCTGGGGCCTCTGAAGCATGGGAAACAACTGTACAGTACAACAAAACCTTAAAAACTCAAAATTGCCTAGATAAACAACTGTATAAACAAGGCAGGAAAACTCTGGACTTTGGAAGTCAGAAAGGCAAACTCTGGCTTATGGAATAGGCCTGGAAGCAGTACCAAAGAGCCCACACTTGTCTAAATGATAGCTAAAGAACCAGAGCACCTCAAAGGCTAAAAGTAGTACTGATAAATAGTGTTGAAAGAGTGGAAGCAGTAAAGTAAAAGAATGACAGAAGAAATAAGAAAATGAATAAAGAGAAAATAAAGAGAGAAGATGAGGAGTCCCCTGACAGTGTAGCGGCACACCACACAAGTCCAAACTCCTTGAATGGTCTTTTGCTGACTAATTGCAGCAAGAGGCTCTGGGTTCAAACTGCATCCCCTACATCTGGGCATTTTCATCCATGAGATGCTTAGTGGTCAGCTGCTTTAGGGGAGGTTTAGTGAGTATTATGAATGGTCATTAAGTCTCACACTGCCCCATTTGGAGTGTGCATAAATGCATTCCTACCCTGGTAACATGGAGGTCTGATCCCTCTCATTACAGGTTTTATCCTGCAATTGCAGACAGAAGGTGGTCCCCAGACAAAGTTCCACCCAGTATGCTGGAAGATGGGGAAATGGACATCTGCCATATTGCACCACCAAAAAAAAAAAAGTAAGTATTGGCCTATTGTTTATTGATTAATTAATAAACATTCAATTCAGCTTATTTCACACTATCAATGGCTGCACTTTGCATGAGTTCACTTTACTGGACAAGTTGGAGCGAGATCTTGGGAGAGCCTACATAGCCTGTTCCAGGCTCTGATGCATGTATAAACTAATATGAGGATGACTACTTCAGGGAGAGGCATGGTGGGTAGATATGAAATATAATGTTTTCCTATCCTATGCTCAGGTCATCTTCGATGATTCTCCCTTGAGACTAAGTTACTCACCAAGAGAGTGGTTGTCAAGGTGAGACTCCCTTGGGGATAGGTCTCACCTGCAACTGCTCTCTGCAGCAGCTCCACATGGTAAACTGTGATGTCTGAAAGTGCTCACATTAGTCACATAAAAACAATAGTTTTAATCATCACAAACAAATCTGAAATCATTACAACAAAGTAAGTATTGGTTTATTTATTATTGATCAATGCTAATAAACATTGAATTCAGCTTATCAGTGAAAGTTTGACGAGAGTCACCTCCTTTCACGTCATAGGTTCTATAGACTCCCGCAATGCGCTCATGTGCTTCAAGAAAGGAGTGATATCACATTCATCACTAAAGGAAAAGGGTAATTGACAGGTTTTTCTTGATTCTCTACATATCAATAGTGGTTTCAATGCTATCTATCATACATGCAATGTTCAATCGCTCCACGACAGTTTACCACGTCTTTTTCAAAGCGATTAACGCGTCAGCAGTATCTTCAATGGTCTTCTTTGGCGCAATCCATTCGCCAAAATTGAGCTGCTCAGTGGTGTGCGTGTTGTCAAGCCTCGACGCGGGACCAGGGAGGTCGGGGATATCTTTGGTGGTCTCAATTTCAGGACGGACCTTATTTAAGTGAGCAGCCGCCTCGCGCCAAGTGAGGTTGCCTGAGTTGGCTATGTAGCGCTTCTCACCGATGGGCTTGCGGCCAACTCCGAGAGCGAGGACGTGAGCCTTGGCAACATCGCGAACGTCGACGATGAAGGGCGGAACTGGAGAAGCTGGGCCACCGTTCACGAGACCGTAGATCATGCCATTGGTGCCGAGCTGGCTCTCCTTAGGAAGGGGGAAGTGATCAGCGTAGGGACCGAAGACGAAGCCAGGGAGGACTGGAAGGACGTAATATGATGATCGAGCATTTTCAAGTGATAGGCAGCTACGCACCAGTGGCAATATCAAGTTTGGGGTGCTTCTCAGCGTATTCCCAAATGGCTTTCTCTGCAAGAATCTTGGAAGCAAAGTACACGTAATAGTGATCATCAGCCTTTTTCCTGACATCCTCCCGAGATACAACACCCCAGTCCTTGTAAGTAAATGTGAGTCCGTGGAATGCGGGAATCAAAGAAGCTTAAGACAGTAGGTTATGAGATTTTCGGCATTTTGGCTGGCGGTGGACAGACATACCGTCGAAGAGGGCACCGAAGCTGCTAGTGATGACTAACTTCTCGATACCTGCCTTGCTTGCAGCCTCCAGAACGTGGTTTGTGCCGTCGATGGCGCTCTATAATTGGATCAGCACAAAGTTCCATTTGAAAAAGATTAAGTCATTCACATTCAGAGTGTCATCGACATCAGTGCGTCCGGGAAGCGGAGATGCGACGTGGATGATAGCATAGACACCTGGAATTACGAGTCAAACGCTACGGAAAGGATTCTTATGTTCCATTCAAGCGCACCCTTGAGGGCTTCACTAAGATCGTCGGTGGCAATGTCGTCGACGCGGACAAATTCAAGTCCTTCGACCTTGATAGTATCATTGAGCTCTTTGGCCTTTTCTCCACGAGTGGTTCTGGAAAATATCTCGTCAAAAACAGTCCATCACAAAACAGAGAATATTTCTAACCCTCGGACGCGATAACCTGCTTTTAAGAAGGCATTGGCAACCTGGCCAGCAATGAAGCCAGTAACACCAGTGACCTAGAAAGAGATGAAGACCGGTGAGGTCCTTTTCAATGCCGGAGAGAAATCACGCACCAAAACGAGCTCTCCAGTCATGATGTTAGAAGATGTAGTAGATAAGAAGTTGTAGGTTTCTGTAGAAGCCAGAGCATGAAGCAGAGGTTTATATGGTAGTCATTGGTACTCTTCTCCCTGATATCTCCGATCCCAAAGATATCCCAGAAGGCAATCCGAATAGCTCGACACCAAAAATAGTGAATACTTAGCCTCTGAATTAGAATTCTGATTGGCCACACAAAAAGAAATTTTGCAAGAGTTAGAAGTTTACTGCAACGCATGGCATCGTACGTTATGCTAAGTCACAGCCTATGACGAACAAACAAATGAGCGAGCCACGTAAGTGATGAGACGCATAAGAGGTGGGCCATGGGTGCCCACCCGAGGATATCAAGCAACGAAACTGCGACTGATGGCAAGTGTAATCGGACACAAATAGATGGACAGATGGCCACCCGAACTCCGATGACCGATTTATAATTACTGACTACAATCCTCAGATAACTTCGTCTTCGAAAACACGACATATCTTAACTTTACGCCTCACCACACTCGAAGCTTGAGTCTTGTTTATGCCCAATAGGAAGCGCGTTCAATCGATAGAGGTCTCATGTAGGCCCCACTAGCTAAATGTACTCAGGTCTTGATGGATTTGATTCTACTCAGAATTGGGTGGGTCTTCTTCATCCTTGAGACTTGTTCCTGGGCAGTGTACTCCGGGCTCTGCTGACGGACGTTCGATATCCTTGGTCATCGCAAACTGGTTAGTTATTCCAATTTTTATCATGTGCCAATGAGCCACTTGATTTCCGACCAAGGTCGAATCAATTATCGTTATTTATAGACTATCCACGACTACACCTCATATGGAGCATTGAACCCACACCAGATGTCTGACATTCGTCGTAACCTGAATCTTGGTTGATAGCGTCTAGCTTGCTATGGCTGACAAGTGCATCACGATCACCTACAGCTGTTTAAGCTAACGCGTAAATCACGGTTCCCCAATATCACGCATAAACACTGAATGCGCCTCACGCAAACCTGCGCCACCTAGAGAGGTTTATCTGATCAATTGGCATATGATCGTAGGAGCATGGATCGACACTCTCCGTCCGGTTATTTAGACCCGATTGCTCTCCCTGGAGACGAGTACTATTACATACAAGTTGTTATCAAGGTATGTCAGCTCCTCCATCGACATCTTACAGAGGTGTCACTAACTAGGAAAGCATAGCCGAGAGAAGAATAAAGCCGGCCACATGTTCTTTCTGGCACCTGTTCGATGACAAGGAACCCACCCTCAACTCCGCATTATGATGTATTCAACATTGATTGTTCACTCGTTGCACTCCAAAAACTGTGTGCCTGCCATTTCAAAGCCTCAGTTATCTCCATCCGTACGATGCGAATAGAATGAATGTTGCCTTTTATACGGAAAATCGGGAAATCATCGGATTGTTTGGGATTAGATCAACAGCACTGCTGAACGTTGTTCGGCACTGTAAGCTCTCTAACGACCCTAGGGTTCATGCGGCATCAGAATCACTTCGATTTCCGAAGATGAACAAAGATAGACGATGATATGATCGATGTTTCTCTGACCGCGGCCATGTACAAACAGGCATGCCGTCTTCATCTTAATCCTCGATGTTTCATACTGTTTCGTCTACATACCTCTGACTGAACCTACTGTTCCTTGCTTACCGGGCAAAGATCGAGTCTGTATGCCCAGAGTTCGCGTCTGATCGACTACTCTCCCCTTTCCCACCGTATCACTATTGGCACGTCCTGTGATTTGTCTGCAAAGGTTTATCCTTACTAGATATCCAGGGTATTACCTACCAATATCCAAACAACTTAGGACTGGGCACAATTTGGACAAGGTAGCAAACATTTCACGAAGTACTTTCACGCTACGAAGCCTTCTGTCGACGCGGTATGCGATGTGTTGGGTTGGGTTGGGGGACCGACTTGGAGGAGTTTGAGTGTCACTTTGTGAGGATGACTTCCAATGGGTTGACCTTTATAGCAAATTCTGAAGTACCGTCGTTTGAATTGGATGATTATTGGACTTTATACTTTTGGTACATAAGTGCAGTGGAATTGTATCTCTCGACCTCTATGAGGAACGTGCCTATACTAGCATGTGTTGGTGTGTCGGAAGAGTCACGTAAGAGTGATAGAGCCATGTGTGCATGAATGCAAGTTATCCGTCACATAGATCATCCAAGAGAGGGAGTCAGAATTCCCCAGGCGATTCCACAGGATCGAGAAGGCACTTTGAGCATGGCAGTGTCAGAGTATGACAGAACCTTCCACGAAACCCGATCTCGGGGTCCACTGAACGTAATACATTCAGAACCAGACCAAACTTGTAAACTTGTATCCAGCAGACCGTGTTTTCGTAAGAAATTCGCGTGCAATTTTGGATGTCGACGGGTCTCTCGATTTCTTACTGCCGCTCCCTTCCGCCGAGCAAACTATGTGTGGGAA
The DNA here is from genome assembly GCA_003316525.1 of Termitomyces eurrhizus. Lineage (NCBI taxonomy): Eukaryota > Fungi > Basidiomycota > Agaricomycetes > Agaricales > Lyophyllaceae > Termitomyces > Termitomyces eurrhizus. The sequence continues at coordinate 4,290 of QFEW01007955.1, read as the reverse complement.
GGTCTTCAATGTATTTAAAGCCCCGGTAGAATGGCTTGTGCATCTCTACTTATTGGAGTCCAGATCACATGTTTTCAATATATGAAAAGCTCCATAGATCTTCCAAGATTGGTTGTTTGTTGTAGAAGGGAAATCCCGTTGCAAGATGGACAAGGATCGGATGTCGCGTGTAAGGCAATAAAACGTGACAGCCGACGGCACAATCTGTATATGCATAGAGAACGCGCTCAAATTGGTCGAGGTGCAAACGGAGGACAATAGGACCAAGAAGAGAACACGTCTCAGAGATAATAACTGGAACAAACAACTGAACACTTGTGCTTGGCGTGACCAACCGCGCCCGACCGTGATTTAGCAGCGTTCCTTCCAATATTGTAGGGCAAAAGATTGATTGTCTTTAACGTCGTTTACAAGTCCTTTTATACTCTACCGAGGGTCCCTTTGAATCGGCGATCATGCCCCCGTTTTTCAAAATCATGAAACTCACCGTACGCGTTCACTGCGTAAAATCGAAGATTATGATATATTGGTATATGTTTATAATCTCCGCATTTCAGCCACATCCCTCCCAGAATCC